>JACXGM010002329.1:20992-47775 GCA_016801145.1 Umbra pygmaea
CCATTTTAGTACAGTGAACTCATTGTCATGTTCAAGAAACCAATTTGAAATGATTCGAGCTTTGTGACATGGTGCATTATCCTGCTGGAAGTAGCCATCAGAGGATGCTCAGGTAGGCCGTGGCATTTAAACGATGCCCAATTGGCACTAAGGGACCTAAAGTGTGCCAAGAAAACATCCCCTACACCATTACACCACCACCATTAGCCTGCACAGTGGTAACAAGGCATGATGGATCCATGTTCTCATTCTGTTTACGCCAAATTCTGACTCTACCATCTAAATGTCTCAACAGAAATCGAGACTCATCAGACCAGGCAACATTTTTCGAGTCTTCAACTGTCCAATTTTGGTGAGCTCTTGCAAACTGTAGCCTCTTTTTCCTATTTGTAGTGGAGATGAGTGGTACCTGGTGGGGTCTTCTGCTGTTGTAGCCCATCCGCCTCAAAGTTGTGCGTGTTGTGGCTTCACAAATGCTTTGCTGCATATTTCGGTTGTAACGAGTGGTTATTTCAGTCAAAGTTGCCCTTCTATCAGCTTGAAGCAGTTGGCCCATTCTCTTCTGACCTCGAGCATCAACAAGGCATTTTCGCACACAGGACTGCCGCATACTGGATGTTTTTCCCTTTTCACAACATTCTTTGTAAACCCTAGAAATGGTTGTGTGTGAATATTCCAGTAACTGAGCAGATTGTGAAATACTCAGACCGGCCCGTCTGGCACCAACAACCATGACACACTCAAAATTGCTTAAATTACCTTTCTTTCCCATTCTGACATTCAGTTTGGAGTTCAGGAGATTGTCTTGACCAAGACCACACCCCTAAATGCATTGAAGCAACTGCCATGTGACTGGTTGTGTAGATAATTGCATTAATGAGAAATTGACCGGGTGTTCCTGATAATCCTTTAGGTGAGTGTATATGTGATGATGTGTCCACCATATATGCCAATATTGGACATATAAGTTACAGTATATACATATATGGCCATATATTCGATTTCTGTATGGGCTGGGTCCCCAACCACTGCAGGGACTACATGGAACTGTGCATGGGGAGCTTGAGCCCCAGATGGTTGTGATCAGCCCTAAATGTTTTGGTGACATTAACATGGCTAGGATGGTCTACAACCAGGAGTCCTAAAACTAATATCCCCCTCCCGCTCAGACCCATCAAGATCTGCTGAGCCCCGAGTGTTAGTCTGATGACATCCCTGGATAAATGCAGACAGGTCCCTGCATGCTGGGCTGTAGGCCTATAGATTTCAGCCCTAGAAACCTTGAGGCGGGCAAAGTAATATGTCTTTGGAATAATGGGAAATATTCTGAAAATGTTGAAAATTGAAAGTTCTATTTACCCGTCAGAAATGATATATGCATTTTACTCCGGCATGTGTTATCATCTCAGCAGAAAGCTGGAGGGTTGGAACATGTCATTAAAAAGAACAACAGTGATTGTTTGATAGCCAATAGGCTTTAACAACCTAATTCCCAGCATTTTAGACAAAAGTAGGCTATATGGCAGTGAGATAACAAACAGATATTTGATTAATTAGGACAGGTTTGTCAATAGGACTCTCCCTTGTGCTAAAATGTTCACGTGAAGTTGACCAGGTGTCTATACTGTAGCCATTTAAAGATCGCTGAAGTAGCCATTTGTCATGAGAGACCAGTGAACTGTTTTTAAATCCCATGTTTTGGCTTTAACTACTCTAGTCAGGGCCGGATTTTAGAGTGGGCAAATATGGCCTGTGCCCCGGGGCCTTGTACCATTAGGTTTGCATCACTTCCATGAGACAATCTACTGTGAATGCAAAATGTACATTAGATAGGCTGATAATGCTTGAATATGTAGACCATCAAGTGCCCCGTGACCAGGGTCGGATTGGTACATATAACCAACTTAGGATCGACAGTCACGCCCCATATCTGCCTTTTGAACAGAAGGGAAGCAGATGGTGACTGGGCGCTAAAAAGACTGGGTTGGGAGAGCTGGGTTCCCTCTCTCATAATCCCCACAGGAGAGGGGAGTGAAGATATCCTGCAGCTTTCCTGCAAATAGTTCCTAATCTTCCAACTCTAGTCCTTCCTTCTCTCAAATGGCCGTGGCAGCCTGTAGCGCTTGAACGGTGAGCAGGAGTGTTATTTTCCCATCTTGTCTCTGCTCTAATGAAATCCCCAGCTAGGCGGTTGACGTAGCACTCAGCTTCATATAAAAAGCCAGGGAGATGGGTAGGGATAACTCACCGGACCATGTGCAATGTTGGTAGATAGGGGCTGTGACTGGGCTCTTCACAGCTGGCTGTGTCTCAGTGGTACAGTGGGAGGATGCATTTAAAGGCACTGGTGTGTGGTCCAACTCTTGTTTCCTTTCATTCTGGTTGGTCATTCGGTAATGATACTGGTGTGAGTGGTGTAGCTGGTGAAGAATGAAACAGAAACAGGTGCGCATTTGGAAATTATATTTACTCAACTCTTTAGTCAAAACAACAAAATGGCAGTGGAAGGACAACATATAACCAACTTAGGATTGACAGGTATATGGTGAATAATGAACGACTGTAATGTGTGGGTCTGGCAGCCTTAAGTACTCTACCAAGAACTCATCATTAGGTAAATGATAAACAGCTTTAAACTTAGAACATTCTAGAGGCAGCAATAGCCCTCATGTATCACTGGGTATAATTTTTTGAGAAATATTGCTGCTTCAGTGTTCTTATATCTTTTGGTTGGTAGTTACTATGGTATACTGAAGTATTCCATAAGTATCAAAGGCTTTTATTGACAATTACATTAAGTTTAGGCAGAGTAAATATTTGCATTGTTGACCCTTTTTTTTCAATACCTCTGCAATCCGCCCCAGCATGATGTCAATTAACTTCTGAGCCACATCCTGACTCATGGCAGCCCATTCATGTATGACCAATGCTTGTCAGAATTTGAGGGTTTTTGTTGGTCCACCCACCTCTTGAGAATCAACCACAAGTTCTCAATGGGATTAACTTCTAGGGAGTTTCCTGGCCATAGACCAAAAATATCAATGCTTTGTTCCCCGAGCCACTTAGTTTTAAATTTTTCCTTATGGCAAGTTGCTCCATAATGCTGAAAAAGGCACTAGTCAACACCAAACTGTTCTTGGATGGTTGGAATGACTACTCACCCTGACCGATTACAATTGGACTTCATCTATTGGTCTTCAGACAAATGTGCCAAGCCAACTAACACCTGCTCAGAAAATTCAGTTATATGTTGATAAATCCTACCCACACATATCAGTGACAAAACATAAAGGCGAACATTGTCTGGATCTGACGCCACACACACCATTGAGTATTGTGTACTTAACTGCTTTAAATCACCTCTTACTCTTTAGTGCTCTGCTCTGTGCTCTGTTCAATTAATAATAGCTGACTCACCACAGAAATGTATGCTGACAGCCAAGCAGGTTCCAGTCATTCCAGAACTTGCAGTGATCCCTGATTCTCTCTGGGCAAAACATCAATATGATGTGGGATTAATAGGAAATTGTGAACTGGTTGTCATCACATCTAAATCTGATTACAGACCATTTTAAAAACAGTACCCACTAAAGAAACAGGCCATGTGTAACGACTCCCCCTAAAGGGAATCGTACATATTGTCAATGTTCCATTGCATGGTGTTCATTTTATTTTCTCCCCTGTATGCATTGTTTTGGTTTTAGTTCCTGCTACTCTCATCACCAGTTTTCCTTCAGCATATAGAGCGTCAGGACTCCTAATTCATTACACAGATGTTTTCAATAAATCCCTCATTAAGTATTGTATTTAGTCTGTGTGTCTACATCTGTTCCCTGTTGGTCATTGTTCTTTGTTACCTGTTAGAGTCTTTAGTGTCTAATGTAATTACGTATATGCATTACACAGACCTTTTGCCAAAATGACCGACCTGAAAAGGAGACAGCGAAGGAAGAGGTGCAGCAGACCGGCACGGCGATGGAAGCCTACTACAACCCGGTAGGTTTGGATGCTGAGTACTGTATGAGGAGTGGGACGAGATTCTATGTGCCACCCTCGACAGCATCAGAGAGCCGAACGGGTATGCCCACTTTCCCAACGGCTATGGGATTGTAGAAGAGGGATATATTCCGTTCAGCTTTCCCTACCGGGTGGTTGGAAGGCTGGGCTGAAGACGGGAGCTGCGGGCCACGGAGGGAGGAATATCACCCACTAACAGGCTTAGGGTCGCTACCCCCCTCATTCAACTGACTGGGACACCTCGTACAGCTACGGTGGTGTTCCTGAAATATTTCTTGGTCAAGCGGGTGTCAATAGCACGCTTGGATGGACGGAGGATGAGGGAGAGGAGCAGGAGCAGAGGTCAGAGGGGATGTAGAAGATGAGGACAGTGACCTAATCTGCTGGGAGTCGGACCAGGAAGAGGCAGAGGAGGAGGAAGGTAAGGGAGCCAGAGATCTCCAGAGCACGCACCCTAGTTGGCTAGAGGTGCACCCCAACTCCACTCTAGCAGCCGGCCACCCTAGTCAGCTAGAGTCTCCCTCACCAACTGTGCTACTCGACACTCCTCTGTCTGAACCAGTTATAGCATTCGTGGCCGATCTCCTAGAAGCCATACTGCTAACAAAATCTGTGGCCATCTGCAAATTTCAAGCTCAAATTAAGGGGTTGGAGACTGTGTCCAAAGGTAATGTCCTAGCTGACACATCCGAAGCGGAACACCCCACTGCATTGTTCCCAAACGCACTCACTCGGCTCACCGACATTCCAGAGTCAATTTCTTCCATATAGTTATTTGCAACTCGTGATGACAGCATTTGATGGAAAATCACAGGTAGCATACTAACGGATGGCACCTGGAGTGCCCCGGAGGCCAAACCTTGTCTCCCATAACATTCTTTCCCACATTATACAAACTTGACACACCGTTTTCATCATGTGTAAAGAGGGGGAATGGAGGCAGCACAATTGTTCTGATGTACATGAGAATGAGAAAACATGACAGGGTGAATAACATTATTTTTTTAGCATTTTCTGTAATAAAGTATTTTCCTGTCAAGTAATGGTGCTAAAGATTTCCATGTGCATTTAGTCACGTGTACAACATATCTCTGTCTCTGTCTCTATTGTGACCTTTGACATGTAAACTACCATCTTGTTTACTTTTGCAAGAATCTGTCTTAACTCCTCACTGCACCAGAGAAAGAACACCTCACTCTGCTAAGTTGCCCAGCAGCACAGAGCCTATAAAGGAGGAAGGCAGAGTGAACTCTACCTGTATGTTTTGCTTGTGCTAAGGACACTTAGGAAAAGTTCCTTAACAACTTTAAAAACTCTGCACTGTATCCTTCTGGATAGCGATGAGGGCCGAAGAATAATACTGTGCCAGTATACATACCGTATGTGCATTGCCTTGTTTATAATTTGTCTTTATACTCCAATAATATCAGTTGAAATGCTAGCAGTGTTCTTTTGGGATCCGTAAGAACCAGGTGTCGGTGACATTTGGTCGTAATTTGATTTTCTCTCTCATCGGGCAGCTCTCTCACTCAGGAAGATCAGGTTCAAGCTTGTCCACACTAATGCACTAGATAGAACTTTGTGAAATAACAATAATTTGCGTGAAAAACAAAGGTTCTTTCACCAAGAAAACACAGTTCCCACATTATACAAACTTGACACACCGTTTTCATCATGTGTAAAGAGGGGGAATGGAGGCAGAACAATTGTTCTGATGTACATGAGAGAACATGACAGGGTGAATTCAAGCCCATTCGAGATTGTGTTTGGTCGACCACCATTCATGGGAATGGGAAACTGTCTACCAGCCTTTGTGGAAATGCCATTCTTGAGTATTGTTGCAACATGTCTGTTCTGCTCTCTCTGACATTTATCACAGGTGAAAAGCTGCCTGCTGGAGGCTGCAGAAACCCCCCTTCCCCCCCTGCTCGACATCAAACCAGGTGACTACGTAGTGGTAAAGGACCTCCAACGACCACACTGGTTGGACCAAAGTTGGGACGGACCATTCTTGGTTCTCCTCACTACCCACGCTGCAATAAAAGTGCAAGAGAGAACCACCTGGAGACACACCATCCACTCCATCCACTGTAGAAAGCTTCCCACACCCAGCGCTACACAGTAGAAAAGGTCACAAGTGCACGGAACAACATAGAGCGATTGGAGGAACCGAGACAATAGGTCTCGGGGTTCAACCCTGAGGTGAAGACACCCCTATAGGAAACCCTCCCATTAGATTGTCCCACACTCTGTTGCTCCATATGCACGAGAAGATGTACAGACTTGGTGGGTCTTGGTACTTTCCACCTTAACTATCGGTTGGCCAGCGAGCAGCATTTGCAGCCATTCTCCTCATTGTAAACATAGCCATAATAATGACCACCCATGACTCAAACAGAGTGTAGAGGAGATAGTCATCACCACCAGCAATGACTCAAACAGAGTGTAGAGGAGATAGTCATCACCACCAGCCACGACTCAAACAGAGTGTAGAGGAGATAGTCATCACCACCAGCCACGACTCAAACAGAGTGTAGAGGAGATAGTCATCACCACCAGCTACGACTCAAACAGAGTGTAGAGGAGATAGTCATCACCACCAGCCACGACTCAAACAGAGTGTAGAGGAGATAGTCATCACCACCAGCCCTGGGTTGCCTCCTGCCACAGCACCAATTACACTAATTCGAGGTAGGCAGTCAACCTCACCGTTAACACTGACCATCATGGTGATCGAACGGCGGGTCACAGCTTTCCAATGCAACCCTATGCTCTACTACGAGAAACAGGAGTTAGAGTGACAACAATAAGTATCTGTGCCGAGACGGCTGTACCAGCTGGTTGCCAGTGATAGCAGAAACAGATGATCTGACAGATGGACGGACAACAATGGAAAAGTTGAGGTATTGAGGCCCTTGAGGTATGAACTGGCTGAAAACTCCAGTATCGACACCAGCTTCACAGGCTGGTTAGAATCTGTGTTTGGAAGGTGGAAGCCCATCATACTGCCTACCCAAACTGGAGCCTTGATCTCACTGGCTATTTTAGCCTTGTTTGGCTGTTGTGTGGCACCCTGTGTCCGTGATCTATTGATTAGATCTATTGACAAGTCTGTATACCATTAGATGTTGCAATGCTATCTACTGTCAGATATTGGTGGTGAGGGTTCACCAGTTATGTATTCTGAGCCAGACTGGGGCCTCGACCTACTTCCTTTTGGCAGTGACTGCAGAGCTTTCTATGTTAGCATGCATTCACTTGAACATCCAAATTCTTGAGTAGATTGTGTAACATGATTCTTTTACCATTTTCTGTAAAAAAGTCCTTTCCTTTCAAGTAATGCTGCTAAATATTACCATGAGCATTTAGTCACGTGTACAATTTACCTCTGTCTCTGTCTCTATTGTGACCTTTGACACGTTAACTACCTTCTTCTTCACTTTTGCAAGAATCTGTCTCAACTCCTCACTGCACCAGAGAAAGAGGACCTTACTCTGCTAAGTTGCCCAGCAGCACAGGGCCTATAAAGGAGGAAGGCAGAGTGAACAGCCTCCTTCTCTTTCTGACAGAGACGCTATTGGTGGTTGTGTGCTGAACAAAACCTTTCTGCAGAAATAAAGATATCTTAAGATGTTTAGGTATCTCTATCTCTCTGTTTTGCTTGCACTTACTGACACTTAGGACACGTTCCTTAACAACTTAAAAAACTCTGCACTCTATCCTTCTAAGGATAAAGATGAGGGCTGAAGAATAATACTTTGCCAGTATTCATGCAGGGACACTGACGCAGGGACAACTGGGGTTGTTGTCCCAGGCCCAGCCCCGAGGGGGACCCACATTTTGTTTTTGCACAGTCATATTTATTTTCCAATAATATCAGTGTTCTTTTGGGGATCCATAAGAACCAGGTGTAGGTGACATTTGGTTGTAAATTATTTGATTTTCTCTCTCATCAGGCAGCTCTGTCACTCAAGAAAACCAGGTTCAAGCTTGTCCACACTAATGCACTAGATAGAACTTTGTGAAACAACAATTATTTGTGTGAAAAACAAATGTTCTTTCACCAAGAAAACACAGAACTGAAGAAGAACTGACCAAGTGTTTGGTACACAGCACACTTTGAGATGTGCTTGAGAGGTGTCTAATGTAATAGACATTCTAATAATTATTTCAAGAGAAATAATATGAATACATGTTGTGCCAAAGTTGGTGTAGTTTCTAAGCTTCTGATTCTGGATCACATCATATTTTTTAATACCCCACCAAAGAATCCACAAAACAAATTGTAATGCAAAACTGAGAAAAAAATATTCTCTTCCAAAATATAGCCTCTCTGGCAGACATTCAGAACCATTTTGATGCACAGCCAGAGGGGATTCAGAACATACATGTAGTGACCAGCCTGGAGTTCCAGGTCTCTTAGCTCTACTCCAACATTTTCCACAACAAACTTGAGTACAACATGCTGCTGGATTTCAAGACATACAGTACCTGAATATGTATTTTTAATTTAGTATTTCATGCACACAGAAATAGCATCCCAGCTTTAGCGAGCTAGTTGATTCGAAAAAAACTAAAAAAGAGTAAATTGTTGAATGTTATGTTCATTGCAGAAGGTTCTTTTCACTTGCACACACATATAATGTGCATGGCCACACTGAAACAATTACAGTCAAAGTGATAACAACCAACAGTGAGAACAGAGTTGGGGACTAACACACATCTCCCTAGGGGTTTGCCAAATCAGACACAGTACATCAAGTTGATAGACAAAGATGACAGAATTCTGATGTCAGCAAATCAGAGCATCTTTATTCAATTCACAATGGGTTCCATCTTTGGTTTTACATCCAGTGTAACAGAAGTACTTTTTTTGAAGGTGTTTACTATAAAAACAGAAGTACCAGAACAGAAATATAAATCCATGTTGGACGGCTAATGAGCTTTATTTAAGCAAAAATTTATTTTGTGCTACATGTTTCCTTGCTGCTGTTTGCTGCAATTTCGGGACCTTATTAGGATGACTTGGAGGACACCACCTTGCCATCCACGATTTCCTCTGTGACAATCACCACCTTCTGTGTCCTGGAAGAGGTGGAGGAATCAGAAGATTTGTTGGCTGAGGAACTGGAACTGGTGATGGTTTTAGAGCTGGACCCAGAACCGAGGCTGTGAGAAATGAAGACACCTGGTTAGCATAGTTACTATCTATAATTAGAAAAACCTATTGAAGTTAACATGCAGTACATTGCAGAATTATTCAATGTTTTGTTTTAAATTTGAATATTTTAAAATACTGACACTAAATATCTATTAGTGCCACAGTTGCCCCCTCCTGGACCTACACTCTGTGTACATGTTTGGTTGTCCCACAGACTTTTGCTTCATGTCTTTTCATCCCCTCCCTTTTTCAGTCAACATCTCACACCAGGTTCTACTTCATTCATTATCAGCCATACTTAAGTCCCTGTGTTTGTTAGTTTAAATGTAATATGTAAGGTGTAGGGCTTTGTGTTCGAAATATAAGCAGATTTCCTCTTACTCTATTTGTAATACAGTATACATGAGTAAACAATAATGGTTATAAATATTGCCAAGCCCGTGGCTGACAAGCTGCACTTTTCTGCCTTGTTTAAAGGCTTACCAAAGCCATTTGACAATGTATATTATTCCCTTGTAATTAGCAATTGATGTCATTAGGCCTAAGTGCTGATGCATGTTTGTAGTTTTATTATACCATTGTGATAAGGCTATTGTGATCAAAGTCGTCATAATTTTTTGAGTGCACTGAGGTGTACCACAGGGCTTGATTTTGGGTCCTCTAATGTTCACACAGTATATAAATGAGACATTAAAAACAGGCTTTATAAAATATATGTACTGCAACTTTTATAAACAAACCTTTTGCCTACTTATATTCTGATGTCCATATTAGATCTAAAATTAGTGTTGGATGCAAATAATACATTATATTCTCTTTGTTCAGATTAGACTACAATCTTAATGAAATCCAAGCTTGGATTCCTTTACAGAAATAAAGCCTGTCTATCATTTGAGAAATAAAAAAGGAAATGTAAGCAGGTCACAGCTTTTACACTTAAAGGTGCTATTTGTAGAATTAGTGCTCCAACAATTGAATGACTTTATCATTCAAATAACCTCACAAACTTTTTGTGAAAACCAAGATATTAACTTGACGTTTTAAATGAAATTATGATAAAAACAGTTTCAGTTTGCACAGTTTTCACAGAAAAGAGTCCCACATCTCATCATATTTATCCCCCATTATCCAATCCTTCCTCCCCTTACCCGCTAGCTTCTCCATCCAGCAGTCTTCTGTACTCAGCGATCTCCATCTCCAGGCGTGTCTTGATGTCCAGCAGCATCCTGTACTCCTGACCCTGGCGTTCCATGTCATTACGCAGAGACACTAGTTGCTCCTCCAGCATGGTAACCTGGTTCTGAATGCCTCCCAGCTTCATGGAGTACCGGCCCTCCGTCTCCGCCAATGTGTTCTCAAGGGATTGTTTCTGTTGACCAAAACACATACAAAGCACATTCCAAAACAAGAAGCATATGGTTGGAATTTGAAAAGCAAAATATTAGTATAACCTTTATTTATAAATGCAAAAAATGAGTCTACCAATGTCTATTTTAACCTGTATACAACAATTATAATACATAAATAAAAAATTACAGGAAAAATACTATAATTACAAATAGCAATTATATTCAAAAATAAATATTTGATTTATAATGTATTTGAATTGCCCTATAGGAACTTAAGCATCTCTGCAAACCATTAAAAAGTGATGGGCATGGTAGACGAAACTTGTTTTCCCTAACTGATCGATCCTGAGGTGAATGATTCTGAAACCAGAGTGTCACAGCCAACTAATGTGAGCAAAAGACAATGATGATTATTGATGTTTGTACCAGTAATGAAATGCAGAGCTCCACAATAGACTGCATCTGGAGGTTTTAGCATTGACACTAAAGCAGGCGTGTATAACATCACACTGTAAAAATCCGTGAAAAATCAGTAAAAAGTACTGGTAATTTGCTGGCAGCAAAAGTACTGGCAGCAAATTACCAGTACTTTTCAATATTTTTTCATAGATGTTTTTTACAGTGCAGCATCATGTAGAAGTGAAATGAAGGTAGTTTCTACTGTACAGTTTAAATTCTATGCTAATACAGTACGACAGACATGCTTTTTTCATCTATACAATATATAACCTTTGATCCCCAGCTTCTTCAACAAATCAGCAATGTTTGTTTTGAATTAAAGATTTTAATCTAACCAAATTCTAAGATATTTGTAGAGGGTAACACGTTCGATATCAAAACCATCAAGGGTACATATCTAGGGATCTTTTAAACGTTGATTTCGGATGTTTGAGAATTGTATATATTTTTTTGCAGTAGGAAAGCACCCAGGAGATTGAAAAACACCTGAGCAATGTACAGGCCTGTGTGATCATCATAAACATTTAAAAATATAATGTAGGAGTGAAATTGATGAGCATATACAATGTGGTCTCAGGTGGCAGACATTAAGCATTTTACTGGGACACCTGATTTCGTATGATATTATACATCTGGCTAGATTACATTATAATGCGCAATCGAAATGTATCATATGATAATAATTTATTTTCACGTAATATTTGTATATACTGACTTCAACAGTATTTTATTTTAAATATATTATTTATCAACTGTTATTTGCACTGTTACCATTTGCACAGTCATACTAGTGTTAACTTATTACATTGTATTTGCCTGCTACTCTGTATACTAATTCGATCTACCTCTAAATCTAAGATTTCTTTGCACTAAACATACATGTACTTACATCTACCTTGTGCAATTTTGACTGTATTTTTTATCTTTCTTTCTTACTCTACCCTTTGTGTAATTCTTGTGTATTTGCATTCATGTGTAACTCTGTCTGTATTTGCACCTTTTTGCTTAACTTTGCCAGGTCGCCGTTTTAAATGAGAAATTGTTCTTAACGTGCACACCTGGTTAAAACAGGTGTTTTATAAAAAAAACAAACAAAATAAAAAATACTGAGATCAATTCACACAAAGCAAATGTGTGATATGTTACAAATTATATTTAAGTTTAAGGTTAAGGTTAGGTACAGTACAAGGGTTACGGTGAGACTTTAGGTTTGAGTTAACATGAAATACATTTAGAAAAAATAACGCCTGACACTAGGATCAAACTTAAGTTGTCTGATTGAATGTCAAGGATGATTACTCACTGCCAACACCCATAGCCATGTCTTCCTAACACATAGAACACTGGATATACTCTAGCCAACCTCACTACCAGCTCCTGTTGGACAGTTCCGCTAGTTTTTCATTTAATACATTTTACGAGTTCAGCTGTCAAAATTTTATAATGTATCCCAACCAAGCATAATATCTAATATGAATTCCAATGTCCCCGATTTTCATAAAATGCTTTATATCTGACTGAGACCAGGCTGGTGTATGACAATGCATACATGTGACTCACTTAATTCCTAATAAATATACATTTACCTCTCCATCTGACCACTAATCCATCTGGCTTTGGTTCCGATTTCATCATTTAATCACATGAATGATGATTAATACATAAATGTGAAAAAAGTTATTTAGCATTGTCCCCCCAATTGTGGTCCATAAATAAGCTCACCATGCTCATCTGGGACTGCAGTTCAATCTCCAGGCCCTGCAGTGTGCGACGGAGATCCGATATCTCTGTCTTGGTGGTCTGTAGAACCTCTGTGCTGGAGGCCACTTCCTTGTTCAGTGTCTCTGTCTATAAAAAGGTGTTTCATATTTAGATCTAATGATACAGTCATGTGACAATGTTATAAAGAAGACGTAAAGGAAGATAGTGTGACCATTGTTTAATAGTTCCGGAGGTTATACCTTGCCTTGGAACCAGGCTTCAAGCTCACGCTGATTCTTGGCACTAACAGCCTCGTACTGCTCACGGATCTCAGCCATGACTTTGGTCAGGTCCTGCTGTGGGGCTGCGTCCACCTCCACATTGATCTGGCCAGACATCTGAGTCCTCATCGAGAGCAGCTCCTGAGTCGAAACAAATTGGGATGAGTTTGCTGTGTCTAATGGTAAAAACCTGACCTGTCCTTGTCCGTAATATAAACTAGATAAACCTTGCTTAAGCTAATTCGCTTTAGAGCAATAATGTTCTAATGAACCTCTTCATGGTTCTTCTTCAGGTAGATGAGCTCCTCTTTCAGGCCCTCGATCTGCATCTCCAGATCTGATCTGGCCATGGTCATCTCATCCAACAGTCTCTTCAGCCCAGCGATGTCAGCCTCCACCGACTGACGCATGGCCAGCTCATTCTCATACCTTAGAGATGGAGGTAAAAAACGCATGAATGTTCCTTTGTAAGAATAGTAGGTTTCTTAATAGATTTCTGTGCTCCATTTCAAAGAAGACCAGTATTCTAAAATGTCTAGTGCAAAAATATGGTTGTGGTTCAAGTGGATGAACATGTAATTCGATTTATATAGATTCAACACAAAATACAACAGTAAACTGGTTATATTCAGTTGTGTTAATAAAATACACCAGAGTTTGTTTATATTTAGTCTTTGTTGGAAACTTACTTGGTTCTGAAGTCATCTGCAGCCAGCTTTGCATTGTCAACACATAGATAGAGGCCTCCGTTAACACGGGTCGCATCCTGGATCTGAGAAATGAATAGTAGCCATGCATTTCAGGATGAGGAATGAATAGTAGCAAAGCATTTCAGGATGAGGAATGAATAGTAGCAAAGCATTTCAGGATGAGAAATGAATAGTAGCAAAGCATTTCAGGATGAGGAATGAATAGTAGCAAAGCATTTCAGGATGAGAAATGAAATCATTAAGTCATACTGCATGCAATAATGCACAAATCAGGTTTTCACATGAAATGATAACCTTTTCAGTTTGAGCTGCATTGTAAATGATAGCAAAAAAAAGAATAGCAGTGAGCCATTTAGCTTTATGATGATTAATGCATATTTCTATTTCACTATCTAAACTACTGGTCAAACATTTTAGAACACCAGGTATTTTCATGTTCTTGATAGAAATTCCCCAAGGTGCCATTCAATTAAATTAAAGATATATCCAAGACAGTGTACATGTTTATCACTGTTGGAAATTACTGATTTATAACTGATAAATCACATTCAATGGTAAAGCCAAATTTTTTGCAGCCAAAGACTCAGTGTGTTTATGATGAAACATTAAGGTCATTCATAATTAATCATGTATTTATTATAATTTCTGATCAATATAATGCCACCTTGGTGAATGAAGGTTTCTATCAAAACATGTAAATTCCTGGGTGTTCTAAAACATATTTATGATATTTATATGACTTTGTATACATGTTGTTGCAGAAACATGCAGATCACGTGTTGTTTACACTACATACTGTACATACATCTTGCATAACTAAAGCCAACCATTGCCACAGTGCAGACATCAGCATGATGTGATGTCATCATTCAGCATTCTATCTAGGAAACATCTCCTACCTTGTCCTGGAGGTCAGCGATGGTGGCAAAGTAGGCGGAGTAATCACGAGAGCTAGGTGACGTTTTGCTCTCCAGGAACTGACGGATCTTCAGCTCCAGCTCGCTGTTGGCTTTCTCCAGTGAGCGCACCTTCTCCAGGTAGGAGGCCAGACGGTCGTTCAGGTTCTGCATGGTGGCCTTCTCGTTTGCAGACACATCAGCTCCTCCACCTCCTCCACCTCCACCTCCTCCCATGCCAAAACCACCTCCTCCCATGCCAAATCCTCCACCACCTCCTCCCATGCCGAATCCTCCACCACCGCTGCCCCCTCCAAATCCATAACCACCACCACCGCCGCCGCCGGACCCGAACGATGAGCTAGAGATGCGTGCTCCTCCAAAACCTCCATGGACACTAGCAGCCCGCATTGAACTGATGCGTCCTCCCCCTCCACCACCACCTCCTCCCATTGAGCTGCGGAAGCTACCGCCGCCACCACCAAAACCACCCCCACCACCACCAAAGCTACCACCACCGCTGCTGTAGGACATGGAAGATCTGCTAGACATGTTCATGGCTGCTGAGCGAGTCTGGCTGAGGATGAGACTGGTGAACGGCCCAGACACTGCCCCTTTTATGCTGCAGAGGACAGAGGGAGGGTGGGTGGAGGGAGTTTGGATAAGGGTGGGACAAGGAGAACTTCAGGATTTAAAAATGAAACGTGTACAGTTGAAAGCCTGGACACACCCACTGCTACATTACTAGCCTTAGGTAGGTCAGTCAATCTGTCATCACACCAAGTATGAACTGGATGAGGTTATGACAAGTGAGTGAGTGGATTTGAACATGATCCATGTTTCCTTAACATATTGACTAACACAATGAACGGTTTACCTATAACTGTTGTGTAACCAAGACAACAAGTTGAAGTGATGCACGTTTACTTGCAAGGTACAACATATTCTTTTGCTGACATCCAGCCAGAATTCTCTCTAAACAGACCTTTCTTTGTTTAATGCACTGATATCTTGCATCATTTCCATTAAACAGTGTTGAAGTTCACTCAACTTTAACTATCAAATGCAAGTAAAATTCTGCACGACAGAACAAAAGTGCTTTCTCTATCTACTATTTTATAGCACCATAAGATTCATTGCTATATTCAAGTACAATACTTAATGTGAATTCTTCCAATCCAGTGGCTACCATTTGAGTCCCACATTTGTGTGTGGAAAAGTTGCAGTCAGTTTAAGCTAAAGATCATTGCTGCAATTGTGCCCATGTGTTATTGATTTGCAGTACAGTAGATTATTGTTCTATGGCTCTTATGCTGGGAACACACTACAGGAGTTTTAAAATCCTAACCGATTTTGAAATCTCGTTTCAGCACACATTTAAAAAAAATCTTTACAGATGTTCTTCCCTCAACTCTTAAACATGCTCACACTACAAGATTTGAAAACTGTGGCTAATCACAAACTACACAATGTTATTAGGATTATCGTGCGTGCGGGGCGGCGCCTCACGTGATCTATGCAGCAGCTCGAAAGCGGATATAAACAAAATAAATACTGAAAAATAATTTTATACAGGGTTTGCAAACGTTTATCCATCCATCTATTAACAAAGTACTGCCATAACAATGTCAATGTATTGTTTTACAATATTGCTCTGTATTGTAAATGTCCACATTTTACCAAGAGTGCTTAAGGCGTTTCATACTCTATTGGGTTGCATTTCTGGATTGGGAAACTTCCAATTAAAAGAAGTGAAACAAATCATCTCAAATAATAAGGTAGCTAGTGCTACAAAAACATTTTACTTATTGTAAAACGTGTTTGATATGGTCAAGGCGAGCCCAATTTGTGTGAGAGCAGATCGGGAGGTGTAAGATTTGATCTGTGAACGCCTCACATTACCAGATAATCTGCGCCGAAAATCGGAACCGATCGAGGTCCTCGACAAGATTTTTTCTCAGATTCTCGGGAGGTGAAAATCGGGCATAAATCGGCCTAAAACTCCTGTAGTGTGTTCCCAGCATAAGTCATCATTATATGAAAACAGTTGCATTGAATTATTGAAAGCAGGCCCGGGGTGATTAATCGGGAGAACCGGGAGAATTCCCGGTGGGCCGCTAGTTGTTGGGCCGGTAAGGTGGTTGGTGAAACACTATTTTATAATCGCTATACTTGTTGCAATTCGGACTGGGCCACCTGCCTGCAGATGTGAGGTAGAGCGGCCCACTCTTCGAGTGCGCCTCTAATTCTCACGTCACACACAAACACAAGAGCTGCTACGCTCCCACGGTCCACATCAAACTAGCCTTTAAAATAGAATTGGTCACCAGGCCAGGAATGTCATTTAGTTTATTAAATATTAAGTGGGTAAACGATAATTATGTTAATAATGTTTATCTAAATTATAATCGCACCAATCTCTTTGCCAAAGAGTGGAATCACGAATGTTTACTCCCTGCGCGTGATTAACTTACCGGTAGTCTGTTCTCCTGAGTGCGCATGACGGCATAGAGATGAAGCAGACGCGTTGCCAGATAAAATAATGTTTATTAGCTACTACAGTATATTAGCTAACTCCTGCACCTGTTTTAGAAATAGAAAGACTCTTCCAAAACAAAGCAGACTGTTGGAAAATGAGTTTTCAAAACGGTAAAGTAAATAGTTGCTGATATTTCAGTCAGGTGTCTATCTATCTAGCTCTACAGTCAGTCAGTAGATAGCCAGCATTCAAGAGCTCTGGTTATGTACTGTAGGCTACTGCAAAGTTACTGTATTACATATAACTAGCTAACTGTGTAGCTTAAATGTATAGCCTAACTGTCAAAGTAGCTCAATTAATTTATTTAATAAGAGAATGAACAATGTGCAGTGAAAGACAACACACGGTAAGCCATCATTCATAACCATATAATTATCATTAAAAACTTTGCTTTAAAGAATAATGAAACAATTTTGTTGAGGCAGGCTGCAATACTGGAACACCAAGATAGGAGTTAGTGCATATTATTATTATATTAAAAAACATATTTTTCATTCATGCATATTTTGTATTTCTGACAGGGCTGAGCCAGGCAGAAGCTATTGATTAGTGGATAAAGTAGGCCTAGGCTATGACATATAGCCTACTGGAATAAAAGTAAAATCTCCTCAGAAATATGTACTTTGGTATAAGTCATCTATTAACCTTTCAGGTGCTAGTTTTTCAATGTCATTACCATCTATACAAAAAGAGACATCTTACTTTAGTAATAATTTTGTACTGTAATGTCAACCTGGACCCAATCAGAGAAGTGTCTGACAGAGGAAGAAGAGTGGCTGATGGAGGAAGACTGAGAGGACGATCAAGGCCTGTAGTGTCAGATGAGATTAGGGCTACTATACTTACAGAATATACAGAATATAAGTGAGGTGTATTGCCCTCATAAGTGAGGTGTATTGCCCAAGATGACATAAGATGTGATGTGAATGGTAACCCTGTCTTTTGCATTTTCATGTTCATGAATTCATACTGTAGGTCATAACAGAATGGCACAATAATAAAACAAAACATGGCAACAGTCTATGTGCCCTCAGTTCTCAATACAGTGTATTGCACCCTTTAGCATCAATTACAGCATGCAGTCATATGTGATAGCTGTCTATGAGGCCTCGGATCCTTACAGGTGATATAGTTGCCCATTCAACTTGGCAAAATGCCTCCAGGTCATGCAAAGTCTTTGATCATCTTGCATGAACCGCAGGTTTGAAACCTTTCCTGAGTGGCTCGATGATATTAAGATCAGGAGACTGTGATGGCCACTCCAGAACCTTCACCTTTTTCTGCTGTAACCATTGGAAGGTCAACTTGGCCTTGTGCTTAGGGTCGTTGTCATGCTGGAAAGTCCAAGAACATCCCATGCACAGCATTTGTGTAGAAGAATGCAAATTGTCTGCCAGTATTGTCCGATTACATGCTACATTCATCTTGCCATATTTTTTCACAAGGATCCACATGACTTTAGAGCTCACACACCCCCAAAACATCAGTGAGCCACCACCATGCTTCCCAGTGGGGATGGTATTCTTTTCACTATAGGCCTTTGTAACGCCCCCCAGTATAGAAGAAACATGGAAGGGTTTACCTTGTCCTGTTTAAGTGTTTCTGTGCTGTGCTTCAGTCTTGTTCTGTGTGTTTGTGCTGTTTCGGTTCAGTTTGTGTGTTTCCCCCACAGGTGGTGCAGATTCCCTCATCAAGCCAATCATCACTTATCACTGACTCCTCCCCTTCATTATCTGGTCCAGCTGATCTCATTCAACATTTCCCATCATGCTCTTCCCCTCAGTGTATATCTGTGCCCCTGTTTAGTCATTCTCTCTCTCTCTGGTTGTAAGGTGGATGATCTGTGTGAGGATGCCTTATTTGTAATTCCGTAGTGTAGTGTTGTGGTTTGTAGTTTTATGAGTGAGAGAGCTTTGTTAGTTTGTTTAGAGTGAGTGATAGGCCTATTTAGTGTGCTAGTGGTGTTTTGGTGTGTATATTTCATTAGTTAATTAAGAACTGTATATTTGTATTAACACTTTGTTCTCTTTGTGTTCCCAGAGGGGAAGAGGAGGCACTGTGGGGAGTGTCAGGCCAAACGCCCTTGGGCTTACACCACCCGTAGGGATACTCCCCTGTTAGATCACACTAGGTTTAGATCTGAGCGCCCACCCCCTGTACTTCGGTTAGGGCACCTTGATCGAGTGCCAGTTAGGTTAGTTCTTGTGTGTTAGTTTAGTGCCGGTTAGTGGTGGGACTTTGATTATTATTTCTTTACTTTGGGTTAGCTCAGCCTCTCCTCCCAAATTATTATTTACATTGAATTTACCGTGGCAATAAAAGCCTTACCTGAATGGTACCTGTTGTCTTTGTGTCCTTGCTCGCACCTACGACCCCATACCTCCTTTGCTGACCTCAGGGTGTCCTGTGCAGTGAGTTTGACATCCCACTCCCCTCCTGGGGAGCAGCGCGTAACAGCCTTTTTGACCCCTCTCCAAACATATCGGTTGTGATTGTGACCATATACCTCTATTTTAGTCTCGTCACCCCAAATGATAGTATGCCAGAAGCTGTGAGTCATGTCAAGGTGTTTTTCAGGTATATTGTAACAAAGCTTTTTTAGGGCACTGGCGCAGTAAAGGCATCTTTCTGGCAACTCAACCATGCAGCTAATTTCGGTTCAAGTATCATCATATTGTACTGTTCTGCTTGAAAAAACCACACCGTCTTTTTCCAGAGGAGCCTGTATGGCTTCCGAGGTTACCTGTGGGTTTTTGCATCCTCAACAATTCTTCTGGCAGTTTTGGCTGAAACCTTTCTTGGTCTACCTGACTTTGGTTTGGTATCAAGAGATTTCTGAATCTTCCACTTCATAATGAGTGATTGAACTGTACTGACTGGTATTTGCAAGGCTTTGGATATCTTTTTATATCGTTTTCCAACTTTTTGCAGTTCCAGTACCTTATAACGCAGGTCTTTTGATAGTTCTTTTCTGCTCCCCATTGCTTAGTATCTCGCCAGCTTAGTGCATCCACGTGAGAGCTAACAACCTCATTGGCTATTTATCACCTTGTGTGTCTCTAACAAGGCCAAACATTCAATGTTATGTAGTCAGGTTTTTTGCATGAACATTCATTTTGTCAAAATCAATGCAGACATTTCAAAATGTCTGCCACGGTATTCAAACTTACAAGCATAATTCTAGAGGCCAAAAAATAAAAAATGCATGTTTAATTTTGTTAATTATTATAGACCGCTTGTACTGTATAAGAATAGCCCTGTATTATTCATATTGGCATGGCCCAACGTCTTTAGAACCAGTGTGACTGTCACAGTGTCCCTTGTATTGTATGTTAGATTTTATTTTAAAAGGATTTTCCATTTAAGACTTGTACCATTAAAATGACATTTAGACTGTAAAGATGGGTATCTGCCTTGCATCAAATATTGAATTCCACTGTATGCATTCTGCTGATTACCCCCCCACAGTGCCACTGGCTATGGCCCAAGATAATAATAATTTTGGATCTGGTGTTTTGTACCTTGCCCAGAGCCTTTCCGTGTTTTGAACCTTGCCTACCACCTGGATCTCCCTAGAACTTGGTATTGTACTAATAGGAACTGTCTGAGTATGGAACCCTGCCTGCCCTCTCTACAACCCTGTGCCATCTGAGTCGTATTCGTGACAGAATACCTCACCTACAAAAGAATGAATCCTGCATAGCTAATCCAATGATTGACTCAAAGGGAGGAACGAATTGATGAACTATGCCGCCTACTCCGTCAATCAACCATTGCTTCGCTACCATCAAACAATCAGGTATACCTGCCTCCCACACCACCAGTTTCTATGCCCAATAAATATGATGGCTCACCAGGAAAGTGTAAAGGGTTCCTCATGCAATGATCTCTGTATATTGACCATCACCCTTCTCAGTTCCAAATAGAAAAACACAAAATAGACCACTTGGCAAAATCATGAAAGCCTAAAAGCACAGACTCTGAATATTGTGTGAAGATATATTCAGTAACTAGCTAATATTAGCCGAGCAAAAGTAGCCTATCCTTTTTCACTATGGACTAACTGTACGTACACACCGCCACAGACTTGAGCTTCCAAAGAAGCTCTGGACGCCCTGTCAAGGACGCTTGTCAAAAAAGTATAGGGAAGCTTTGGACGCTTTGGGCGCTTTGGCCACTCTGACGTGGTATGATCAGACCGTAAAAAATATGGCAGGACTAGCATACGTAGCCTTAAATATATCGGGAGCAAATGAATTGTATTCCCGCTTAAATCGAGGGAACATATTTCCAATAAGAGTTGAACTAATCCTCATATGTGTATCACTGGATCATTATGGATCATCGGGAAGTTGTTGTGTTTGGTGCTGCTTTATTGTATTTGCGGAGAAGACGTCGACGTCGGACTCGGAGAGTTGGGTTCATGACACACTGTAGGACCGTCATCAAAGGACATCTATAGTTTGATTGGTGGCTGGTCGTTAGCCGCTAAACCGCGTCATAGCTCATTACCAAAAAGTTGAACAAACTTCAACTTTTCTGCTTGACGCTCTGGTCGCTCAACACGCCCAAAACGCCCAAAACGCCCAAAACGCCCAAAATGCCCAAAATGCGACGCCGACTGATTTTGCTGGTCCTTGCAGCTGAGAGAAGCTGGCTTCCTTTGAAAATGAATGAGTTCTAGTATCTTTGGAAGCTCAAGTCTGTGGCGGTGTGTACGTACAGTCAGCCAACAGGATAAATTCCACCATTCACGTAATACACTCAACTTCCGTTGTGAAAAATTGGGTAACATGTTTTCCCCCTTTTCACTCTCCTGTCTTTCATTTCATTTTAGGAAACCAGATTTTTCTTTAGTAAGCTGAGACATCATTGATGCTCCACCGGCACTTCACTTCACTGCTAGCAAGTACTGTTCATGCCTGGTTTGGGGACAATGTGGATACATGTAGGGTAATAATTTGGCAACCATCCCCCACTTCCAAAATACTAGTGGATTTAAAGCAATTACATTATTGTGGAAAAAGTTCATTTTCTTTCGTAATTTAATTAAAAAAGGGACACCTTCAGAAATGCTAGAGTCATTACACATTAAGTGACATATTTCAAGCCTTTTTTCTTTCAATATTGACGGCTTACAGCCCATGGAAAAAATACAGTATCTCAAAATATTAGAATTTATAATACAGAAATGTGGACTTTAGAAGAGCTCTAAAAGCTAATTAACTCACTACACACAACCACAATGGGGAAGACTGCCTGACTTGACAGCAGAAGACACTCATTGAAATCCTCCACAAGGAGGGTAAGCCAGAGGTGACTGCTGAAAGGGCTGGCTGTTCACAGAGTGCTGTATCAAACCATATTCATGGTAATTTGACTGGAAGGGAAACGTGAGGTAGGGAAAGGTGCAAAAGCAACAGGGATGACCGCAGCCTTGAGAGGATTGTCAGGCTAAGCCAATTTAAGACTTTGTGGAAGTTTCACAAGGACTAGGGTGCATCCAGAGCCACCACGCACAGACTTGTCTAGGAAATGGGCTACAAGTGTCGCCTTCCTAGCGTCAAGCCGCTCATGATGCAGAGATAACATCCGAAGCAACTTACCTGGACCGTTGCTCAGTGGTCCAAAGTCCTCTTTTCAGATCAAAGTACATTTTGCATTTCATTTTGAAAACAAGTTCCCAGAGTCTGGTGGAGAGGAACAGAAACCAATTAGTTTGAAGATCAGTGTGAAGTTTCCACAGTCAGTGATGCTTTGGGGTGCCATGTCACAAGCTTTATGGAGATGCTGATTTCCTTTTCCACAGTATTTAAATGACTGGTAACTGGTTTGCTGACCATGGTAGTACTGTGCTTGATTGGCCATCCAACTTGCCTGACCTGAACCCCACCCATAGAGAATCTATGGGCTATTGTCAAGAGGAAACTGAGAAAAAAAACATGCTTGAAATATGTCACTTGATGAATGAATCTAAAATATATGGTGTCCTTTTTTTATGAAATTACTGAAAAAAATAAACTTTTCCATGATATTTAAATGATCGATTAAAATAAAGCAAACGTAGGAGCTGGGAGAAGAAACATATATTGAAAAAAGTAATAGTGAGTTGTGAATAAAATGTTCTTCTATGATTAGTGGACTATTTGCATGTATCTATTTTTGCACTGCGCTACATAAAAACAGACAGCTGGATGTGGAGCTTAATGGCAGCATGAATGTACTCAGGCAAGAACAGTTTGGGTGAAGTTACTATGTACAATGAGCATCATTACTATTGTTTTATGTTCAGCTATGTACGTTAGACGTCGTTATCTGATCTGAACTGAATTAACGTGATGGTGTGGATAGGAGTACTGGTAACAGGATAGCCAAGTACTGTATGAACAGTAGCTAGCTAATATTGTACTGTATACATCTTTACTTAATACTAATAGTTTATTTAATGACTGTACAATAAAACAAGTTTGAAGCATGAAAACAGTAAATACTCTGAATGGTATAAATGAAATGGTCCATTAAAGCATATAATCATAAGCAGACATGATGAGTAGGCCTCCAAGGTGTACCGTGTTGATTAATGCTTTAACTGTTGGGGCACAGATGGCTCAGTGGTCAGGGAGAAAGACTTGTAGTCAGAAGAATTGTAGTCAGAATGTCGTTGACCTCTGCCAAGGCACTTTACCCCAATTGCTCCCAGGACATGCTGTAAATAAGAGCTTGTTCTTAGTCAACTAAATGAAGTTCAACTTAAATACTAGTATTGCTGGGCAAAGTGAAGCCATGACACGTCTCAGAGAGATGAAGGAGATCAAGTGCACCCTCCAGAGGCTGCATATTACAGTCCCACCTGAACATGCTACTAAGTCACTCTCACGGTCCCCTTTATTGTGCTGCCTAGAAACAATCAGACTAGTAGGTATTGTTCATTTTAAGCCATGTTGGAATGTGCTGGAAAGAACAGTCATGAATTATAGAATTTAGCCAGGTCTCTGCTTGTCTTTATTTGACACCCAAAAATACTTTGCCGACGGTTCGGACTTGACCTGACCTGCTGTGTTAATAATCTGTTGAAACAACAGATGCACATCAGGTGTTCAGCAGAAATGTACAGTGTATGGAAATTATTATTATTATATTCACAGCGCTTCACTTTTTCCACATTTTGTTATGTTACACCCTTATTCCGAAATGGATTAAATTAATTATTTCCCTCAAAGTTCTACAAACAATAGCCCATAATGACAATGTAAAAGAAGTGTTTGAAATATATAAAAAAGATGTACATAAATATTCACAGCCTCTGCTCAATAACTACTTTGTTGAAGCACCTTTGGCAGCAATTACAGCCTGAAGTCTTGGCACACCTATTTTTGGGCAGTTTTTTGGACATTCTTCTTTGTGGGATCTCTCAAGCTCCATCAGGTTGGAGGGGGAGCATTGGTGCACATCCATTTTCAGATCTCTCTAGAGATGTTCAATCAGGTTCAAGTCTGGGCTCTGGCTGGGCCACTCAAGGACATTCACAGAGTTTTCCTGTAGCCACTCCTTTGTTATCTTGGCTGTGTGCTTAGGGTTGTTATCCTGTTGGAAGATGAACCTTTGCCCCAATGTGAGCTCCAGAGCGCTCTGGAGCAGGTTTTCAGCAAGGATGTCTCTGTACATTGCTGCATTAATCTTTCCCTCGATCCAGACTAGTCTCCCAGTTCCTGCCACTGAAAAATATGCCCACAGCATGATGCTGCCACCACCATTCTTCACTGTAGGGATGGTATTGTCCAGGTGATGAGTGGTGCCTGGTTTTCTTCAGACATGACGCTTGCCATTCATGTAATACAGTTAAATCTTCATTTCATCAGACCAAAGAATTTTGTTTCTTATGGTCTGTGAGTCCTTTAAAATGCTTTTTGACATACACCAGGTATGCTCTCATGTGCCTTTTACTGAAGAGTGGGTTCCTTCCATGGGCCCACTGCATAATTTTCAGCGATTCTGTGAAAATGCCACAGATTTCTAGTTAAGGGGCCATGTTCATTTCACGTAATTCTGTGAGATCTTGTTGCAGGGACAGACTGATACTGTATTCTGCAAAAGGTACATGGTTGGACTGCTGAGGACCTTGACAAATCCCTTTTTCCAATTGTTTGGGCCATCCGGAAAACACCTTTTCCAGAGAAGACAAGGTGAGCGCTACCATCAGTCCTGTGTCATGCCAACAGTAAAGCATCCTGAGACCATTCATGTGTGTGGTTGCTTCTCAGTCAGGGTGGGCTCACACACAATTTTGCCAAAGTAGACAACCATGAATAAAGATTGGTACCAACACATCCTCCTAGAGCAAATTCTCCCAACCATTCAAGAACAGTTTGGTAACTACCAATGCATTTTCCAGCATGATGGGGCACCTTGCCATAAGGCAAAAGTGATAAGTAAGTGGTTCGGGGAACAAAACATCAAAATTTTGGGTCCATGGCCAGGAAACTCCCCAGAACATAATCGCATTGAGAAATTGTGCAAGAATGGGCTGCCATTTTGGGAGTAAATTAAAGAAATAATTGATAATGTGTGAAATAGCAATGTACTATGAAGTAGACTTCTTTCTGAAATGGTGATTAACAGATATGGGTGTCTCCGTTTAAGCAATATTCTGAAAATGTGTTTATACAGGTTGAAGAGATCATTATATTATAAATAATTGTATCACTAATGCAGCAATTGAATTACAAATGTTTAACTTGCAGAAATACTTTTTTCTGTCCGAACTGTGAGAGGGCTGTTTAGATGCAGGAATGTGTCTGTTTACATTAGCTGAGCCTAAGGTCATTTTATTACTCAGATACTTACATCAGATAGTGTTGTAAAAGATAGCCAGATGCCAAGGGTGTTTGTGAAGAGGTACAGAAAATGTCCATTTGTCAGGTTTGAGTAAATAATGGATAGGAGGTCTGAAACAGGGCTACAGAATTTGGTAAGATTAGGGTTAAAAGAGAGGGTGGTTATTTGGGATAGTTAAAAGACTCAGATACTGTGGGTCTAGGAAAGGTGGGAAGAATTAGCCATTCAAAAAGTGTTATACAATGTGATGTCATGTTTTTTATAAAGGTTTGGTGCCATGAATGTTCTGGGTCTAATCTTATGAGAATAAACCAGCTTTGTTTGGAAACAATTGGAGTATATTTGCTCTTTTTACCATGCTTTCTCATTTATAATATTATTTTTACTTAACTAATTAGACACAATACACTCACCTAAAGGATTATTAGGAACACCATACTAGGACTGTGTTTGACCCCCTTTCGCCTTCAGAACTGCCTTAATTATACATGGCATTGATTCAATAAGGTGCTGAAAGCATTCTTTAGAAATGTTGGCCCATATTGATATGATTGCATTGATGGAGATTTGTGGAATACACATCCAGGGCACGAAGCTCCCGTTCCACCACATCCCGAGTAGTTTCGTGCGCCGGGCGAGTAGTTTCGTGCGCCGTAGAGAATGGTCGCATGGACGATGGCTCCGTTCACTCTATGCAGATTTTGGCTTATTACTGTTTTTTTAGTTTTTATTTCTGCACCTCCTGCACTGTCGCTCATACAGTATGACCGACTAGCACTTTTGGATATACGTAATTCACTGGATACAGACTTTTTCTCCACTTACCGGAGTAATT
>JACXGM010002330.1:0-28402 GCA_016801145.1 Umbra pygmaea
AGAGAGAGAGATACAGAGAGAGAGATACAGAGAGAGAGATACAGAGAGAGAGAGAGAGAAAACAAAGCCTAGCCACAGAGAGGAGACAGAGAGGAGAGGATGACAGACTTCCCCTGAGGATGGTGAAGATGGTTAGAAGCCAGGCAAAGGAGGAGGCAGTGGAGAAAGAGAGTAAACCCACACAGAGCTGAGAACTAGGTGGAGGGGCATATACATATCCCTGCCAAGTCTACATAGAGGTAGAGGGATGTGAAGGGAGGAATGAATGACTACAAACACAGAGATGGAGAAAAGAAATGTAAGAAAGAGAACAATAACCTTTCCACCTCATTAAGCAAGACAGAGTATCTTCAAACCCAACCTCCTCAGATTGTAATTACATTTTTTCTGTACTTAGTACTTAAATATGAGAAATTAGGCTAATCAATTGGACTAAAATTAGCTATATTCATTTATATCTTTATATTATATGCAATACTGTATACCCATTCAATGTTCATTTTAGACAAATCTTCTTCTTAACAATGCAAAGAACAAGCTTCAATAAACCCACTTCATGGCTAAACAGTCTCAATCCTCTTTGCCTGACAATTACAATAATACTGTGGCATGGAACCTATGTAAAATATTCTCCGCAAATGTTTAGTTTTGTTACTGGCCCCCCTGCAACCTAATATTTACAGGTTATGCCCATTAGACTGGATTGTTTCTGTTAAAGCAGCTGTCTATTTTATCCAGTTTAGCCGTGTTGTAATAGTGCACAACATGGATGCTAGGAGCCGCTGTGATCAGTGTTAAATAGTGTGGATGTATGGTGAGGCACTCTGGTCAAGGGTGGGGATGTGTTAAATAATGTGGATGTATGGTGAGGCACTCTGGTCAAGGGTGGTGATGTGTTAAATAGTGTGGATGTATGGTGAGGCACTCTGGTCAAGGGTGGTGATGTGTTAAATGGTGTGGATGTATGGTGAGGCACTCTGGTCAAGGGTGGGGATGTGTTAAATGGTGTGGATGTATGGTGAGGCACTCTGGTCATGGATGATGGATAGGTGGTGACAAAGATAACTTTTGGTCAAATCCAACAGGAAGCGTAATGTTTTTTACATTTTTACAATTATTTTTTCTCTATAAGTGCAATTTGTGAATGTCTGTTTTTGTTATGTTAACCCTAATCTTAACCTCAGTAATATGTTGCCTAACCTTAACCTTAAATATTTAAATGTAATTGAATGGTATTGAACATAATAGACTGATTATGGTAAAGACCAACATAATAAACTGTTTATGGTAAAGACACAATGCAATAGACTGATTATGGTAAAGATCAACATAACAGCAACATTTTAAGGACTAACGTAATAGCAAAACTTTAATGTGAAACATTAAAAAGTTTGGCACAAAACACAATTCACATTTTCAATATACAGTAGCTACTGTGCAAAAAATCTTCAGGCTGTTTTCATGGCAAAACATTAAAAAATCATACAAAACAAAACAATGTGTACATGTGTACGTTTCCGGAGTCAGGGAAATGTAAAGCCTCATACAATTACGAAATGTAAAAAAGTCAGTTTACCTTAAACTTACCTTGCCCTAAATTTAACCTCACTAACCTAGCATGTTATGCATGAACTACACATTTATTAGTACTTTAAATTCTAACCAATTGGTCTATTCTTGGAAATGTTCCGGTATAAAACGCAGATTCAATACATATGAAAGCTCTCATTTGAATGGCTATATTGTAAGACTCTAAAGAGCAGGAAACTGTGTACATTTTCGTTGGAATGTCCTTCACCAAGTTTAATTTCTTCTATACACATTCTTGTTTCAGTTCATCAGGTTGGTTCGATCAGTACATTATGTCATTGATCATACCTGTTCATTATCATTGTATCACCAAGCGCCGATATACCTAAAAGATAAATCAGTATTAAACTGAAATGTGGTCCATTATAGAATGATACTTTCTGACACAAACGTATAAAGAATTCTCTCTAGCATTGCATTTTATGGCAATACTAATACACTATACTAACACACTAATGCAGAAAACAAAAACAGAATCATTACAACTACACCGCCTTCCAAATTATTATGCAAATTGGAATTAAGTGTCATAAGCATTAAATATTTTGTTTTTCAATCAAACTCATGGATGGTATTGTGTTTCCGGGCTCTTTGGATCACGAAAATCAATCTCAGACACCTGTGATAATTAGTTTGCCAGGTGAGCCCAGATAAAGGTAAACTACTTAAATAGGATGTTCCACATTATTAAGCAGGCCACAGGTTTCACGCAATATGGGAACGAAAAAGGATCTCTCTGCTGCGGAAAAGTGTCAAATAGTGAAATGCCTTGGACAAGGTATGAAAACATTAGATATTTCATGAAAACTTAAGCGTGATCATCTTACTGTGAAGAGATTTGTGGCTGATTCAGATCACAGACGGGTTTGTGCAGATAAAGGCATAATAAGGAAGGTTACTGCCAGAATAATTAATCAGATTAAGAGAACAGCTGCTAAAATGCCATTACAAAGCAGCAAACAGGTATTTGAAGTCTTGTTTACTGATGAGTGCCATGCAACACTGGATGGTCCAGATGGATGGAGTAGCGGATGGTTGGTGGATGGCCACCGTGTCCCAATAATGCTGCGACATCAGCATGGAGGTGGCGGAGTCATGTTTTGGGCCGGAGTCATGGGGAGAGAGCTGGTAGGCCCCTTTAGGGTGCCTGAAGATGTGAAAATGACCTCGGCAAAGTCTCAGTTTCTGACTGACAACTTTCTTCCATGGTACAAAACGAAGAACCATGCCTTCCGTAGAAAAGTTATCTGCATGCATGACAATGCACCATCTCATGCTGCAAAAAATACCTCTGTGTCATTGGCTGTTGGCCATAAAAGGAGAGAAACTCATGGTGTGGCCCCCATCCTCCCCTTACCTAAACCCTATTGAGAACGTTTGGAGCATCCTCAAGCAAAAGATCTATGAGGGTGGAAGGCAGTTTGCACCAGAATAGCAGCTCTGGGAGGCTATTCTGACATCCTGCAAAGAAATTCAAGCAGAAACTCTCCATAAACTTACAAGTTCAATGGATGCAAGAATTGTGAAGGTGATATCAAAGAAAGGTTTCTATGTTAACATGTAACTTGCCCTGTTAAGGTGTGTTTGATTGAAATAGCTTTTGTTTTCAGTAAATATATATATATAAAGTATATAAAAAAATGTTGTTGCACGTACTGGTTGAATAGTTCTAAGAACAGATACTTATAGAACAGTGCAAGTGTTGTGGAGATTCTGTGACCTAAACAGATGTAATGATACACACCAGAATCCAACAGTGTAACGGAGACATTATAAGGACAACAGAGTACTAAGAAGGATTGTGGTCCAAACTGGATAGTATACTTGAAATATTATGTGAGTCTTATTAACTCTAAAGACCCATTTTTTGTGTAGGCACATTTCTCAGATAACAAATTATGTTTAAGAAATGTAAATTCACAGTACCAGTCAAACATTGAAGATTAACTAAAGATTTACATGGAAGAAAAAACAAAAACTAGGGGATAGTGAATAGGACAGAAAGAGGCATTATGGTTTTACGTGCGCACACAAACACACACACTATATCCCTCTCTTAATCCTCTAGGATTAATAGGGATTCCGTCAATCCATCAATTTGAACAGTTGTCAAGTATAAAACACTGGAAAATACCTGGTAAATGGCTACTGCATTGAAAAGCCATTTGTTTTAGGCCCCAAATACCCTTCTCTGTTAAAAGGCATACGGAGGGGCAAGTCAGTTTTAAGGAGGAAAGCAGGGACACAAAAAACTGCCAGAGAAAGAGAGCGAAAGAAACCGAGACAGAGAGAACCAGAAAGAGAGACGGCAAGCGTAACAGAGAGAGAGAGCGAGACGGAGTGAGACAGAGGCAGAGAATGAGCAAAAGATTGCATACTAGTCCAGAGTAAGGCGTTAAGGCATCATTATTTAATTACGAGAGTGAGGGAAACACAAGGCTGTACTCTAAATGACAGACAGCATGAGGAGGGGATTGTGGGAGATTAAGTGAGCTGTGTGGCGCATGTAACAAACCACAAAGAACAGCAGGATGTTTGTAAAGCAGAGCTCACAGCTGGGGGATGGATAAAGCCATCAGAGCAACTTTAACAGTGGACAGACATTGAGAGGATGATAGAGGAAACTAGTGATCGAGGTTAGAGGAGATGGGTGACAGAGGAGTGGCATCGCTGCTCAGCATTTTGCTTTAAGGAAGGGATCAACAGAATTTATTTCGCACTGAACTGTTGGATAATGTACCAGTCGACCGGTTATAGTGAATCAGTACGAGGAATGAAGACAGCATTCTGAAATCAAAGGAACACTTTTGTAATGGGTTGCCTGCAATGAAACAATAATTTAGGAAAGAGACAAAACAACCTGTTGGGATTTTTGCTCTTAGTGAAGTTTGTATGTGCAGGTCTGGGAAGGGTTGATGTAAATATCTGATTAACTTCTATGGACATGGTGTTCAGTTTTTGTAATATGATGAATGGTAATTACAAGTTCAAGGCAGCAACCGTGTTTGGTTTTTGGTGACAATGAGGACAAATCTTTGAGTCACTGCAGGTAAAATATATTCTTTTCTATTTATTTACCCAATACTATGACCTGTACTTGCTGCAGATTGATTCCCGGAACCAGGAAGTTGGACAATTTTAGTTTGCCCTTAAGCAAGAAATGAATTAGAAATTGCTCCCCAAGTGCTTGATAGTTAGGAAAAAAATGAAAACAAATAATGTAATCCTTGATGATGCCATTGGTAAATACAGCATATATATATATGGGGCGCAGATGGCTCAGTGGGTAGGGAGTCAGACTTGTAGTCAGATGGTTGCCAGTTTGATTCCCGACTGAGCCAAATGTCGTTGTGTCCTTGGGCAAGACACTTTACCCTAATTGCTCCCAGGTCGTTGCTGTAAATAAGAAATTGTTCTTAGTCAACTTACCTGGTTAAATAAAGGTTAAATTAAAATTTTAAAAAAATAAATATACTGTACATCATTTTAATTTCTTAAGTACAGTGCATATTATAAAAAAATAGACAATACATTATATAGATAATATATAATAGTAATATGTAAACTTATTACTAATGCAATTACAGCAGTGAAATGTACAGTAATATCATACCAGTTGTATCGTATATCATATTATTTACCATGGCTTTCAACCAAATCATTTATAATTATAGATACAGTTGTATGCAAAAGTTTAGGCACCCCTGACAATTTCCATGATTTTAATTTATAGTTTGGATCAGCAATTTTATTTTGATCTGTCAAATTAGACAGGTGCATACATTTGGGCACCCTTGTCATTTTGTTTGCAGAAAAGAAGACTTTTCTGCACACATGCCCCAAACAGAGTCGCTTGAGGTATGCAAAGCCAGCTTCATTTTGGAAGAAGGTGCTGTGGACTGATGAAACAAAGATGGAGTTATTTGGTCATAACAAGGGACTTTATGCATGGTGGCAAAAGAACACAGCATTCCAAGACAACCATTTGCTACCTACAGTAATATTTGGTGGAGGTTCCATCATGCTGTGGGGCTGTGTTGCCAGTGCCGGTACTGGAAATCTTGTTAAAGTTTAGGGTCGCATGGATTTCATTCAGTATCAGCAGATACTAGAGAATAATGTAGAGGAATCAGTCACAAAGTTGAAGTTATGCCGGGGCTGGATATTTCAACAAGGCAATGACCCAAAACACTGCTCCAAATCTTCTCTGGCATTTATGCAGAGGAACAAGTACAATATTCTGGAATGACCATCCCAGTCCCCAGACCTGAATATCAATGAAAATCTGTGGGGTGATTTAAAGCGGGTTGTCCATGCTCGGCAACCATCAAACCTTTCACTACTGAAATATTACGGTGTCCTTAAGTTATTTGATAGATCAAAATGAAATTGCTGATCCAAATATATATATACACACAGCAATTTGCGAAGGTATATTGGCAATAATGTATATCATATACCCGGAAGATGCCTTATTTGTCTCATAAACCAGTTATTCACACAAAAAAAATTTCAATGATTGTTCAGGCAATAGAAAACAGCAGTAACACTTTTTCTTTGAATTGTCAATGTTTAGATGCTTTACAGACTTCTATACAAACTATCTGTACCATTTCAAATAACTATCTACTACCACTCAGCCTAACTTTAAACCATATCCTATCCCTAATAATTTCCTTATCCCTTACCTTAATACTAATTCTCAGCCTAACCTTAAACTTAACAATCATTACATTCATTTTTTGTCAAGTGTCTTATAGTATACATATCTGTAGATTGTCTAACAAATGGGGGGGTCAGATGGCTCAGTGGTTAGGGAATCGGACTTGAAGTCGGAAGGTTACCGGTTCGATTTGGCCAAATGTGTGCCAAATGTTGTTGTGTCCTTGGGCAAGGAACTTTATCCTAAGTTGCTACAGGGGGAATGTCCATGTATTCACTGTAAATCACTCTGGAAAAGAGTGTCTGCTAAATGACTAAAATGTAGATGTGTATTGACTATCCCAAAAAAGTGTAACCAAGACAACTGAAATGAGAATTATGGGAATAGTAGTGGGGCTATTAATAGTCACCCAGGATTGTTATCACTGGACATGAGGCACACTTGAGCTCACTTTACTCTTGCAATAGCACTTGCATCTAGCTCTGATATTTTCATTTAACCACGTCGCCCTAATGAAATTACCCATTTCTTTCCTACTAGGAATATGGGCCAGAGAAGAATGACCTCTACATTGTCTCAAGGCACCACTTTGGTGGTCTGTCTACTCGTTCAGTCCTCCAGGGGGTCCTGTCCCTCCGATTGTCTCTGTACCTCAGACACTTTAAGCTGTGGCTCCCAGGGCCTCACCCGACTGCCTCTCCTCCTGCCTTCGATCACTTCCACCCTGGACCTCAGTTTTAACCGGCTGGGCTGGCTGGGCCCTGGCAGCTTCTCCAGCCTGCCTAGACTGGACACCCTCCGCCTGGCCAACAACCAGCTCACCACCATTGGCCACGGGGTCTTCCACAATGCGTCCAGCCTCCGCCATCTGGACCTGTCCTCTAACAGGCTGCGGGTGGTGGAGCAGCACTACCTGCAGGGCCTGTGGAGGCTAGAGGAGCTGCTGCTCTACAACAACCGGATTACCCGCGTGGAGGCCGGGATGCTTGGCGGTCTGAGCAGCCTTCGGAAGGCCTACTTCAGCCTCAACCAAATCACAGAGTTCCCGTTTTTCTCCATACAGGACCACAGTCATCCGTTTCTCATCATGCTGGACCTGTCCTCCAACCGCCTGACCACACTGCCCTGGGAGGATGTGAAGTCACTACCAGGGTCAGTGCAGAAGGGCCTCTACCTTCATAACAACTCACTGCTCTGTGACTGTTCCATGTACAGCGTGTTCTGGCACTGGGAGCAGAGGGGCTTCGACTCTATCAGGGACTTTATGGATGATCTTACCTGTCTGATCTATGGAGAGCCCCACGCCTCGGTAAGTTTTCTCCGCCACTCTCGCTATTTTCAGAACTGCACAGTGGGAAAGGCAGTCTCTCTGCCTGTGACGGTGTTGGTCTCCAACTTCGTGGTGAACGAGGGCGAGAGGGTGCGTCTGGACTGCCAAACCTCGCTCAGAGGTAAAGATCTGTCCTACGTTTGGATCTCACCCAATCAGGAGTATTTGACCCAGACGAACTTCAACGACACCCTCATCAATGCATTCCCCAATGGTACATTAGAGATCCCTGCAGCCAGGGTGAATGACACGGGGGTCTACATGTGCACAGCTCTGGACCTCAAACACATGCTCAATGCCACCCGGGAGGTGAACGTCACCGTTGTTCGCACCGTGCCTGATTCCTTCAGCACTGGCTACACCACCCTGGTGGGCTGTGTGGTCACCCTGGTGGTCATTCTCATGTACCTCTACCTGACACCCTGCAGATGCGGCTGTTGTAAGCAGCCACTGCCCCCGACCATTCCTGTCCCAGCCTACGACCCCAACGCCCTGGCCTCCATCTTCTCCCCCACGCTAAGCCACAGAGACTCAACCAAGGTCAGTGGCAACAAGCACGTGGTGTTTATAGAGCCTGTCCTGGTGGATCAGAATGGGGCCCTGAGGGCAGCTCTTGCCACGGAGCAGGCCACGCTGCAGTGGGAATGGGACACGAGCGAACTCACTTAGTGGAACCACCTGACTGATCATTCAAATGAACTGCGACAGGCCGGTCGAATGGAAGAATATTTATGTAATCATTACATTTGAGTAATTTCAGATCCTTGCTCAAGGGCACGACAGATTATTCAATTTCTCTGAGTATTCAGCCAGCAAAGTTGCTGACCCTGCGGTTTAACCATCAGCTTGCCGGCTGCCCCTTATCTCTCTCATCACACTCTGTTAAAAAGCTTTATGACTAGACTATCCTCTGAAACAATCACTGATCCATGAAAAACAACTGTTCACAGCATGTCACATGCTCTTTAATGTTCCTCTTCTCACTTTGTTTCCCCTTTGGTGAGTGTTGCAGGTATCAACTTCATGCTATTGGTAAAGATTAGAGGAAGCTTAAGTGAATTCAACCAATATTGCAGTCATACACTTTAAACCATAAAACTGTGTCACAATTTCTGCTTTCATTAAAGTTAATAAATTCTCTCAGAAACCAGAACTCCCTTTCCCCCCAGTAAGACTCATTTAAATCCTTTTATACAGTGGTGTAGGCTTTGGCAGAGGAAAGATTTCCATCAACATTAGTTTTTGTCAAACATTAGGCAATTTAATTCCTAAATCCATAAATGGGACTGTATGAGTGGACACTTGTGGGCAAAGGGGAGGAACATAATTGCTCAACAGCAGAGGATTCCTATTGGGTGATATGTTTTGTCCTTGGCTGACTTCCACGAAAGCTGTTAGAGCAATGGAGAATGTTTGGAATTGAAACGATTTTCATGGGATTATAGACATCATATGATTATTTCAGGAAGGTAAATGTGGATGTAACTAAAGCAAAGCAAATGTTTTAATATCCAGTGAAATTCAGTAAAATGCATCTAAAGGAGAGTAGGATCAAGTCCAATGTATTCTCTTTAACCTGGGTCATTCTGTAAATTGTTGCTAATCCTGCTGCTTTCATATGAAATATTGACATGTAGGTGCTTTAGTTTAGGAAACTCCTGACCCAGTTTTATTAATAAATCTTTGTTGGACCTGAAAAGTGTGTCCTCGTCATTGTTGAAAAAAATAGTATTTTAAATAGATAATGTACTAAAATATTAAAACAACATCCAGTTAAGCACTTTACAATATTGGAATGGCCTGCAAAACAGATATTATTCAATGAACCCTTTACACTGTCCTAGTTACAACTACTGCCTGTGAACGCTCAATCCTTCTTTCAAAATCACAGCCATCTTGGCGAGGGAAGTCTGGTATTAACACTAGCACAGCAGCGGTTCCCAACATTTTTGTACACTATTATACATAAATGTATTACAGCTCAGATTTAGAGTACACTTCCAAAAACATAAATAGAAATGTATTAATAATATAAACAGGGCACTGTCAGAATATGTGTATAATGCTTCTGATTTATACTCTTACCTGTTTTCCAGATGAATTTAACAAATTATATAGGCTATCTTTTAAAATGCAGTATCCTACAGACCAACTTTTTAATATTAAAGTATTTTATAGGAAATGTGCATGGCTTTTGATCTCAGGCAATGACTGTACACATTTACAAAGCAAGTTCTGCAGTGTTAGAAGCTCAACACTCAAAAAAATATCTGCTCAAGGATGTTTTTGGGGGATCATCAAATTTAAACTCCTTCAAATTCAAAACCCAAAAGTGATATTCCATTCTGTTTCGCTTTTATCACACATTTCTGTGTTTCATGTCTGTAGCTAATCATCTCAATAGGGGACTTTGTGTGGACAGGTAATAGAACAGGACATTTTAAACAAACACATCATGTTTCATTTTGATTTGAAAATGGGTCACATCACCGTACCATTGTTTTTGTGATCAAATTTGATCACCTTTGTTTTTAATACTTTCTTAGGCACATTTCAGCAATGGAAACAACAACCATTTCATCAGTTTAATACCAGGAATGTGCCATAACTAACCAATGCTGTCATAGGCCATTACTCTATTAAATAATTAATGAGAAGTTATCATTTCAAGGCTATCACAATACAACAATATTGCAGACATAGTATCTTCTATGAACTGATGCATTACAATCTCCTCTCAAAATTCATTTTTTCATGGTCATCTTATCTGGCATTTGGCAGCACACGACCTCAATAGACATGGGAAGAAAAATACACAGCTTATTGGAATAGCCCACAGGCTGTGTCAGTTTGATCCATCAGACCAGAATATTCTGGTACAAACACCACCCAAATGTGAGCAAACAGGATAAATCCTGATGGCGCTCTGCCACTTTCTCAGAGCCGATCTGAAGCTAAATGTACTGGTTGTCTTTCACTGGGTTGTTTCATTTTAATCTAACATTCTTCAAATGGCAGACTTAGAGGCTACAGTATCAGGAATTGGTTTACGGGTGTACTAAATGGGGGCGAACACAAATACAGTAGCAGACGTGCTTATAGACTTGTGTGACAGAACAATTTTGCACGCTAAGTCCTTCGGACACAGAACATATGTTACATGCATTATGAATATTGAATTGTAGATGTAAAATGACTTAAATTACTGATTTGGCGTTTGCGGAATGCCTGTACACAGTCCTTTATAATATATTTGCAATATACAACAAAGCTGCAAGATGCCTTGCTCTGATTATAAAAATGTTGTTGTGTATGTAATTCTTTATTAGCAAATTAGCATCCAGGAAATAACCTGCCCATAGCATAACATGTATTATAAACTGGGTGCTTTGAATCCTATGCTTATTGTCTGACTTCGCGATGCATTGTGCTAAGAACAGCTCTTTGACATGATATATTGGCTATAAGCCACATATCTCATGCTTTATTTCTAAATTATAAACCAGATGGTGTGATTCCTGAATGCTGATCACATACTATACATCAATAATATTAACACAACATATAAAAATGTCAAAGATATAAGCATCCCAAACTGCACATTGGATTACATGGTAAAACGGTTTGAAATTAGGGGCTCTGGCGTAGTCCGGGAACCTCCATGAGTCACCCAGCTAGCCAGAAGTGTCGGCCCAGATCCGGTCCAGATCCGGGCAGATGTGGGCCGGATCTGGGCCAACACTTCTGGCTAGCAGGGCATTTGGACCAGGATCGGACTGGTTCTGAAAAACGGTCCAGGATTTTGAAATGCAGACTGGCCCAAGACCCATGTGCAGTTCCCAAATACAAATCAACACATCATGCACTATATGATAAGGGTCACCAGATTTCCCGGAAGTAAAACCGGGACACTTTGCGCGTGACCGTAGTGCTCGTGCACGCACACTTTATCTAGCTACTGGGAAACTTTGCGCGTGACCGTAGTGCTCGTGCACGCACACGTTATCTATCTAACGTTAGCTGTTTGATAGGTTAGTGGAATGAGTAACTTAGCTACTGCTGTAGTTATTAGCTAGCTAGTACACTAGCTTTTTTTGTGGATCAACTAAGAGTAAAATAGATGTGAAACACAATCAGACAAAACTTCTCTAAGACTAGAATATAACAATCTAAATGTATTTTACTCATTTGACATCCATGTTCAGTCTCTACTCCGTCTGTCTGCATGCATTGATCTATCAGGTCCAAAACAAGACTGAAAAGGGGCAGAACACAAGCAGTTATATTGTGCAGATTGATTTTTATTAGAAACATTTTTATATATGGATTTTTTCAAAATCTCACACACACACACACACACACACACACACACACACACACACACACACACACACACACACACACACACACACACACCATTAAAATCATACGCTGGACGCTTTATTTGTCTTTCAACATGAGATTAGTTAATGACCGGTTATAATAAGACCTCGCCGGCTATGCAAAGCTCACAACCAGGGGCGTTCTAGGCATAGGCAACATAGGCGGTCGCCTAGGGCGCCATCTGCTTGGGGGCGCCGATAGGGCGCCTCCTCTCCCCCTCCCCACCCTTAAAATATATATATATATATATAGCTATATATATATATATAATTTGTATGGGGGCAATCAATCTTTATGTATTTTTATTATTATAAAAATAAAACTCCAGACTTATTTATTGATTTATTTGTGATGATATTGACGACTCAAGAGTGTTGGCACAGGACAGGTGTGAATTCTGTGTGAGTGACGTCAGTGTTGAACGCCTGTTGAACGTTCATAGTTGAAAACTTTTAACTGCGGTTCTGTAAGGAGGCTACTATGACTTGATCAAAGCCATCAGATGCACAGGAAAAATGAGGAAGAAAGGGGACAGAAGTATAGTGGTATGTTTTTTATGCACATTTTGAAAAGCATCTGTCTACAATATATCACAATCCGCACTATTTGTCCAAATTAAAATCCCTCGATTTTAAGCAAAGCAGTCCAAAGACCACAATGAATGGTTATAAATATCGGCATATTTGTCTAGAACACGTTAATCCACGATATATATCGTGATGGCGAGGTACTTTTTAACCAGGAAAGAAATAGTCCCTTGCAGTTCGCGGATTCATCACGTCTCCTGTCCTTTAGACAGATATTTAAGAGGAGATGGAAAACCAGCTCACCATTGATTCACATGATCCATTGGTTTCATTAAATATGCATTGTCAATATAGATTAACACATGCATTTGTTTAATACATATACTTTGTCAGTCGCGGGCAGTGGAGTGACGTTTGGGTATGCACTGGCATTCTGCCAGCAACACTATAAATGCACATGTCCGGTATTAGAAGAAATCCTCAAAATAAAAGCCCATCACACGCGATTATCTCAGGAGATTTGGCTGCAAATAATAAGTGGTAGATTCTCTATGATGGGTTCATTAGAGTCGGAGATATCGCGCATCAAAGTTGTAGACCTTTTTTCCCTAACTATTTTTCTATACGTTTGTTAAAACCCAGCTATATATCCCTTCCAGAAATTGTTGGTCTTGAGCAGGCTTGTGTCCTACATCATTGCAGAGTTGTTGTCATTTTCATTAGCTAATTCCAGTCTGTAATGTTTTTAGTGAAACAAAGACAGTCTAAAAACACGCGATTAACCTCCTAACGCACTTGTATTTATTTTGTGTTTATAGTAGTAAAAATAAAGAGTTATTTTCCCAGGCTATTTCTTTGGGGGGTGGAGGGGCACCATTTTGAGATCTTGCCGAGGGCACCAGATTAGCCAGAAACGCCCCTGCTCAAAACCAGGACAATTTCATAGTGGTTGGTGGAAACTTGGACATTTTAGTGTCCCGACAGGCTTTTGTCGGGACTCGGGACATGCAACTCAAAACCAGGACTGTCCCGGGACGTCTGGTCACCCTATATATGATACTAAAATATGATGCAGTGCTATCATTGGCTGCTAACAAAATTAGATCTAATAATACAGTATTTAAAAGTGCTTTAAAATTCGAGCCACAAAGCATTGAGAACTTTGTAAGTGATTAGATTAGAAGAGTACATTTGTCAACGTTTTTTGCTAGATTTCTGGGTATTGAACCCAAATGAGCTGCCAGCTAACAGCAGAACTAGCAGCTAGACTACTTACCCAGTCAAATATGACAAGCAATAATCCGCTCCCTCAAATGTGTGGGTCTATACTTCCAACAAGCTGGCGATGTTTTAAACCAGATGTCTCCTGCCCAAGCTAACCATATTAGACGTCCACAGACTTGTCCGAAAGGGATGCTCTGTCCCCCGGAGTAAACGGGAAAATGGGTACAAGATGTACCTTTCAAATTTTATTGACAACTATGAAGGTAAGTTTGAAATTGACAGCAAAACACATTCACATTGTGGTATCGCTAACAAGCTAGCAGTAGCTATGTAGCTAACATTGAGATCAGTTCTCCTGTAGAGATTTCAGTTTTGTAGAACTATCAATTATTTAAATGTTTGTTGTTTAGTTGAAGTGCGTATGACCAAAACAAAAATGCAGCACCCTGAAAAAGCTCTAACTTTTCAGAACCAGAATAAACGATTCAATCGGGCGCAGAGAAAACATAACCTATCGCTATCTGATACTACGTTTAGACAGCTGTCAAGTTATGATTAGTATGAGATTGTCAGAGATGGGCCTACCGAATAGTGGCTTGAGTATTTCTTTTTGGTTTGTGTTGTAATGTATTGGTTCAGAAAACTAGAGACAAGTAGCGCAATAATCTTGGCCGCGATCAAGATTATTTACCACGTGCAAAATTGTCCATGCATTAGGTTGTTTGATTGACTGTACCGTGTTGAAAAGACGTCCAGTGTGTTTTGTCTAACACTACATGAATGATGTTGAATTCCCACAGTGTCAAACAAAGACCAATACAGGGAGGGTGACCATCAGGGTTGTATGTTATAGGTCCATGAGGAAGCATGAGAAGACTCACAATCTCAGAGTAGCGGGGAAAACGTGTTTAACCAGTTCAAGTCAGATTCTGGGGTATTTTTGTGGCTAATATTGGTGATATGGATGTAGAATTACAATAATATGTTTGACTTAAACCTGAACTATACATTCTTGGACCCCCCAGAAACTAGTTGTTACTGCTCCCGTTCTTTGGAGCATACGTTTAAGTAGGCCTGTTCATGATGCGTACATTAGTCAGTGTGAGGTAAGAGCTGATTGTGTACCCTCAGTCTAGGCTATACTAACCTGTTCAATGCTTTACTAACACTGTTGTTCTAACTGTATTATATGGTCACAATATGTAGGCCCCCATACTGCTCCTAGAATTTTAAAACAGCTGGAATGTTGTGGAATGATTTGCCAGTAAATGTGAATGATTTATATGTCTTTACTATGACTCACCTTTACCTTAGTAAATTCTATATTATGTATTGTATTCTGGTTCAGGTGGTTGAAAGTGAACGGTATGGCACTGGATTGATGATTCATTCATGCTGGATTTGCCAGGTGGGCTGCCCTCTCTTCATTGGGATATCCTCACCCCAAAACTATTTGGGGGCTGAATCAACGGCCTACACTTATTCCCCATGTTGACCACTTGTTAGAATTATCTGAATGGACTATTCTTGGCATTCTTTCAAGGTCAATCTTTTTGGTGGTGTGGTGTTGGCAAAGTGGGTTGGTCTGCTTCCTGCCTGCTTGCTCTTGCCTAAGGTTTTTTATGCAAGGCCGCATCTCTAGACGCCCCGTCTCAGTCTCTAGATTTTATTCTACAATATTTATATGGGCTGTTGGGGTCCGTCTGGCGTAGCGAGCTAAGTCTCTGCATTGCTGGACCATCTGTGTCACGATGGTCATGCATTCGAGCCTGACCATGTGTTCTCTAACTTTCCCTGGGCCTCCTGCTCGAGGCAGTGCAAAATTGGCATAGTGCTGCCCGGATTTTGGTTAGATACGTTAGGTCATCTATCCTGCCACGTTGCTCTCCAGCGACTCGTTGTGTTCAGATCAGTCGCAGAAGTATAGTTGGTAAGTAAAGTATTCATCCTGTGCATGATCCGTCTAAAGGCTTCTTTGTTGGGTGAACAGTGAAAAAAGTATCAGTGGCTTGGGCAACATGTGGTTGGATGAACCATGTGGGCGCCCCTCGTCATCCCACAGATCTATACAAGGAGATGCGGAGCAGCTGAAAAGGCAGGATTGGAGATGGAATTGGGATGGGAGTAAAATCTGGAAATCAAAATATATATATAAAGTCAAAGTCTTTGACTTTGACTATATATGTATATGTATATGTGCTGGGGAATACAGTAATGCTGTCATTTCTCAGTTTCCACTTACATTGCATTGATTTACATGATGGGTGAGGAGGAGGAATTTTGGGGTGTAAGTTTTAGTTTTTAGAGGTACTGGATGTAGCAATGTTTATGGCAGTGGTCATCAAACCCTTCCATGGAGGGCCTAGTGTATGCTGGTTTTTGGTCTTTCCCTTCAAATAGAGCATAATTAGGACCTAGACTGCCAGGTGAGGGGAGATACTAACCAGTTAGTGAGCTACTCTATCAGGCTTGTATGAGGTAAAAGCGAAAACCTGCATAAACTGGGACCTCCATGGAAGGGTTTGAGTACCACTGGTTTATGGTTTCCTGTAGATTCTAGGAGACCATGAACTTTCGCAACAAGCTTTCAGGCCTATGTGGACACTGATAGTAAACTGATAAACAATGTGGCCTTAATACTGCAGGTTATGTACCTTTCAGATTCCACACCCAGCACAGCTTGAAAAGAACTAGCCACCTCTTTGAGTCTGGCCTGTTGGGGAATTATATAGGAAATGGCTTGTTCTGTACTGATTGTAGTTAATTGAAAAATCTGCCATTAGGTTGAACCCAGGGTCACCTCCCCCAGGGTGTGATCCTCTGGGGACATCCATATGTATCTATCAGCCAAGGGTTATCTTGTTCTCTCAGGCTACAAGACAATGGTTACCCTGTCATTTGATGACTTTGACCACTGTATTATAAAGTATTTCCGGTGTTACGGCTTGAAATTCTACAAATAGCTTTTATTTCAAATCCTCATCACTCCAAACTCAAAGGAGGATGTGTTGCCACTACCAGCATCACAAAGACCTCAGTGAGTTCTGAACAGTGTATTTCAAAATAGGGACCTGGAACAGGTATGGCTCCCGCTTCCAATCTCTTCTGCTCTGCCCTTATTTCCATTAGCTATGTAGTCTCCATCATGGCTCCATCATGGACAAGGCTATCGCAAAAGAGATGAGATGAGCCAGGGTCATGTTTTAAGGAGATTACCCCGGGGTAAAACTAGGTGCTTTGTCAATTGTTCCTTTGCTAAATCCCTTTAATCTTTTCTTTATTCCCTTTTCAATTCAAATGCAAAACACAGATGGCTTGGGAGTTCTGTTTGGATGGAGGTTAAAACATCAGACTGGCAGTGATGTTGACATGTCTGGTGGGGGTGGGTTAAAAGTATGAAAAACTATGAATAATCACGGGAAAATGCACATCATTTAATGGACGTAACAGGCATAATCGACCTAACAGACCTTTGTGAATGTTCCAGAAAACACCTGGCATGTCTATGAGGCTAAGCAAAGAAGGCCTGGGTCCAGGATTGGCAACCAGATGCAGCAGAAAAAGGTGTTGCCAGTAGGGTTCACTCAACATTCGGGTCTAAATATCAAATAAGTAATTGTAATAGGGCTGGACAATATCTGGATTTACCCATCATTGGAACAACCTGGCCAAATATCATTGATAAAGAATGTAATCACTTTTTTTAATCAATGGAAGTGTCTAATGTCCACTGGTATAATGGGGGGTTAAAATACAGGGACACAAACATAAAAAAGCAGCACTGGTAAAGTTGTCAGAGGCTGTTGGTGTACCTCAGTGGTATTGATGTAGACCAATAATGCACACTTATCTACACAGCTGCTATTAAACTTTAGATAGTATTTTTAATATTTTTATTGAACTAGGCTGTAGCCATGTGTTGTTGTCTGCTGTGAAGCAGCAATTTCAACACGACAAGCCTCTTCCGCTCATTATACATGTTTGAAATGGACTCTGTGTAAATCCTTTTATATGAAATTATTCCTTCCGTAAATGTGGATTATGAATGGAAAGTCATTATTTGTTGAGAATGCTACTACTCAGGAGGAAGACATTTTATTTGGTATTAGCTAATATAATATGTATTCATCTTATACACAATAGTGATGACATTCGTGAAACAATCCGGTTCTTTTGAGGGCACTTTGGTACAAACCAAGAGAGTCGTACTTGGTGAGACGTTCATTTTTATTGTTCTGCTCAAATTTCACTGCCTGCCTGATCCACTACCCTGTATCAAATCATGAGTCATGAACATTCTGATCAAAAGTCAGTCAGTGAGAACAGCATGACTACAATAGACATGTTTCGTCTACGAGTTTTAAACCTTCAAGGTCTAAAGGGTTTTAGGTCCACCTGGCACAAAGTTGAGCTTTTGGCCTCTAGAAAGATCATACTTTGACCTACAGTGAAGTGCCTTATGGTTCTGGACTCAGCAGACCTACAGTATGTCTACAACATGGATGAATGAAATCCAACATCCTGGGTCATTGAAATTTATGTTTTATTAAATATTTATACCAAAAAACTATATAACATATGTACATTTTGTTCTTTTTGTATGTGTAAAAGCATGTAAACCATGATGAATAATGCTTTTTATTGCTTATTGTCAAGCCCCCAGGGCTCCTGGAACAGTGTGCAAAATTTTGAGGCCATACCAACCAGGCAACATCAAAATGCTGCACCTATTTCTTACAATACATTTTTAAATATTAAAAAAATATTTAAATTATTTTTTCACTTACAAAAAGTGTTGATGAATTGTGCAGGATGATGTCATCCATCATTGCAGAGTTGTTATTTTGTCATTTTCACTTCCTACATCCTGTCTGTAATGTGTTTAGTAAAAAAGGTGACTGTCTAAAAAACATGACCAACTTTGAGGTACCAACTACACCATAACTTTAATCTTGTTAGTCTGGAACCATGATGCTACTCGCTTACTGGTGTGTTTGGAGTCGTTGTCTTGTTGGAACGCCCATGTCAAACGCATTTCCTCTTCGGCATAAGGCACCATGACCTCTTGAAGAACTTTGGTGTATTCAAACTGATCCATGATCCCTGGTATGCGATAAATAGGCAATCTACAACACCATAGTAAGAGAAACATCCCCATGTCATGATGCTTGCGCCACCATGCTTCAGTGTCTTCACAGTCTACTGTGGCTTGAATTGTTTGGGGGTCGTCTGACAAACTGTCTGTGGCCCATAGATCCAATGGGAACAATCTTGCTTTCATCAGCCCACAAAATATTGTAATTTCTCATTAGGCCAGTCAATGTGTTCTTTGGAAAATTGTAACCTCTTCAGCAAGTATCGTAGTTTTTTCAACAATTGGAATTTGCAGGGGCTTCTTGCCGATAACTTAGCTTCACATATGCATCGTCTAATTGTTACAGTACTCATAGGTAACTCTAGATCTTTTTCAATCTCTCTGGAGCTGATCATTGGGTCTTTGCCATTTTGGCTATTTTTCGATCCATTCAAATGGTGGTTTTCCAATTTCTTCCACGTCGTTTAGGTTTGGCTTGCCATTTTAAAGCCTTCAAGATCATTTTAGCTGAGCAGCCTATCATTTTCTGCACTTCTTTGTATGTTTACCCTCTCCAATCAACATTTTAATCAGCGAACACTGTTCTTCTGATCAATGTCTGGAACAACCCATTTTTCAGAGAGAAATGCACTATAACCAGCATCTACAACATTTGCTGCCTTCATCCGTGAATAAGGGCCACCTGTTTAATTCTGTGAGATAACAGGTGTCAATGATCTCACTGCTTGAACACCACACTTGAACACCACACTGCTATAATTTTGAACACAACTGTATAGTACTTAGGGGCCCAAAAGGTGTGCCAACAAATTATCACCAACAATATTACAACACCACCAGCCTGAAACATTGATACAAGGTAGGATGGATCGATGCTTTCACAATGTTTAGTCAAAATTCTGACTCTACCATCTGAATGTGGTAGCAGAAATAGAGACTCATCAGACCAGGGGCCTAATTTATAAAACTTTGTGCTGGATTTGCGTCAGAAATGGCGTACGGACAAAACAGGACGTGCGTACGCAGAGAAATATCCTGATTTATAAAAATGAATAACTTATTTTTGCAAAACTTGGCCATGCTACTCCTCCCACAGTTTTGACACTACATAGACATGTAAGATATTGAAATGTGGGTCTCATTCCTGATCTCTCTGCTTTCGTTTTGCGAAAGGTTTCATTTAACGGTTTATAAAACATGTTTTTGTGGCAAAATCTTTTCCATAGAAATGACTGTATGGAATGTTCAGAATTTGAATTTCAGCATGAGCAGCTGACGAATCTTAGAGCACACCCGACCAGGGGTGTAGTGGTAAAAAAAGAGGTGGGTAAACTATAAATTCTGTGGTCAGGTGGACCACAACGCGGTCACCGGTAAGGTGGGCCACGGCCTACCGGTATATGTGTATCCTGATGACATCGCTATAGGCTATCATTTGATGGTACCTAGGGTAACACTGGTTGTTCCCTCATAGGTCACACAATCACTATTCAATTCATACGTTAACCTAAGTTCTTGTTTAAAAGACTTAGATTAAGGAATCTATGATTGAAATCTATAAAGTTGACTAAATGACAAAAAAGAGAGAAAAAAGATCTTTAAGAGAGAAAGAGAGGGAAGCTCATATCCAGGGCTTCCAATGCAATGCACTTGTACTTAATGGTAACGCATTATGCTCCTGTCTTTGTCTTTCAATTAGAATGTTCAAGAACATTCTCACAGGTGATAAACAACTTCTCTCTCCTCTCTGTTCCTTCTCTGTCAAATTGTCCTGTCTCTGTTTCTTCATTCACCGTTTGTCTTACCTCTTTTCCTCCTCTTTTCTCATCTCCTCTCTCTCCCTCATCTCTATAACTCCTCTCTCTGTGCTCTCTGCATCATTGTCTGTTTCACCTCTGTCTGTAAACTAAAGTTAAAATGGAGAAAATACTTGGCACACCACATCCTGTCAAGTAGCAGATTACATTATAAGGCCTATAGGTTAACCCTTTCAGACAAACCATTAAAATAATTATTTAGCATGCATTCAATGTTTAGGTATCCAGTCTGAACGCCATAGCCTATCTTCACCTTTAAGTTAATTGACTTAATACTGGCTCTGTGCCAGTACCATTTCGGGAGGGGCAAGTGGGATTCTCCCGTTAACTAGCCCAGTTATTTCTCTAAGGGCTTTATTATATCTGGGATTTGAAGCCATGTAGCATCATAAACAATTAGTTGTAAAGACATTATACTCTCGATTGTGCTTTATTGGTGAGCTAGTTATGATAAATAAACTCTATTTCAGGCTACACCGCAAACGCAGTTGGTTAATATTTATATAACATTAACTAGCTGACTTGCAAAGGGAGCTTGTTGTCACTCTCTTTCAGTGGCAATTACATCCAGTTATTTATCTGACAATATTTCCTGAATTTTACTTGTAATATGGGCTTAAGGGAAAAGGTAGAGGCGACTTGCAACTTCGTGTCTGAAAGGGGTAACCTAATCAACATCACGGCTTGTTGAGTCAGTGTCATGAATCTACCGTGCGTGAACTAAATTAACCTCAAAAACATGAAGTTCAGTACTGTTTTCCGAGCTCACTCACTTAGGGCTTGTAGTCGAGAAGGGTTGCTGTCTTGACGGCACTTAAAAATCTGGCGGATATCCATTTTTAAAATCCATTCATTACATGAGACCATAGATTGTATAATTACGCATGAGACGCGATAGTGTAGGCTGGGGGCGGGGCGCTGTGTCATGACGACATCTTCTCATTCTCAATACCGTAATGCAGCGCAATATGCATATACTTCGTTTTAGGTTTTACAATCTATGAAACTAATAACGAACAATATGAAACTAAAATGGCATACGCTTAATTTAGAATGGCTTAGGAAAAATAGGCAATTTAGAGGTGGATAAACGCAATTTAGAGGTGGATAAACGCACTTTGGAGGTGGGTAAACGCTATTTCCAAATTTTGGGAGGTGCGTAAACGGCGTATACGTGCGTTTAGCCTCCACTACATCCCTGCACCCGACACCACAGCACACTACACATCACACCCAACACCACCACACCAGAGTACACCCAACACCATACCCGGTGGACACTGGTAAAATGACACCCGGTGGACACTGGTAATAATGACACCCGGTGGACACTGGTAATAATGACACCCGGTGGACACTGGTAATAATGGCACAGTTACTCCACCCACTCTACCCAGTAACTGAACCCACTCCAACCACACCAAACAGTTACTCCAGCCACTCTGCCCACTCCACCCAGTTACTCCACACACTTTACACAAGTTCTCCACTCACTTCAACCAGTTACTCCACCAACTCCAACCACACCACAGTTACTCTAAACACTCCGCCAACTCTACCCAATTGCTCCACACACTTTACCAAACTACTTCAGCCAGTAACTCCCCCCAGTTACTCCACTCACTTTACCAAAGTATTTCACGCTAGTTAGTTACTCCAGCCAGTCTGCCCACTCCATCCACACCACAATTACTGAAACCACTCTGCCCACTCCAGCCATATACTCCACCCATGCCAACCACACCACAGTTACGCCACCCACTCACAGTTGGAGACTAAGGGTGGCCACAAGCACACTTCACAATTTTCCCAGAAATTGTACCCTCTCTACTTTGAGTTAACGTTGCCATTCTCCTCTGCCATCAACAAGGCATTTTCACCCAGAGAACTACTACTCACTAAATGTGTTCTCTTTCTGACCATTCTCTGTGAACCCTAGAGATGTTGTGTGGGAGAATTTCAGTGTAGATCAGCATCTACAAATACTTAATTTGTAGATGAGTATTGAAATACTCTTTGAAATACTCAAACCAGCTCCCTGACACCAACAACCATACTACTTTCAAAGTGACTAAAATCACATCTCTTCCCCATTCTGATGGTTGGTTTGTACTTCAGCAGATTGTCTTGACCATGACCACATGTCTAAATACATAAACTTGCTGCCTAACTGGCAAGAGAAAGGATAGCAGCATATAACAAATTAATAGTAGTATTGTCTGCTTACCTTAATGTTGTGTTGGTTACAAACTCATGTTATCCAAGAGAATGAGTGCCCTCAAGTGGTGACATCATGAAAAACGGAGAAACACGCAAAGACAAGGAGCATTAATAATTTATGATTTAACTCCCTTTCACTAATATTACTTCAACAAATAAACACAATTTTTGACACAGGCTAGGTTGTATTCAGAAATGTAGTCAAGTCCACCACAACACAAAGTCTCGATTGAGACAAAACTATTTCAGGACCAGGCTTAATTTTAGTGTTTGAAGATTACAATAAATTAGTTAATAGAATTAGATAATGGGACAAAATTGGATGTAGAGACAGTCCAATTCAGATATTTTTTTAAACAAATCTGTTTTTTGACCTATGACATGTTATCTTTTACAGAGCAGATGTGGTCAGAAAACCAATTAGTGAAATATAAAGACCTTTACTCTCTGTGTAAAGGCCATATTACAATATTATTTAAATCTTAAAGTTGGTGTAAATAGTTTTTCTTGTCAAAGTACATCATTTTTACTGACTGCAGCACAAAGAAATGTTAAACTTTTCTCATGTCTATCAATCTGGCTTTTGAACTGACCCATCAGTAATGTGCTTGGCTGACCTGACGTACTAAAATGTTTATGGCTTGTATACATACATCCACATTCCTACACAGAAGAGTTCAATGGATTTAACATAAAAAATTGAAGGACAACTATGTTACTTGTGTCATGTAAGTACAGGTTATTTAATAGATGGAAACACTGGGCAGTAACTTTTAACACTGTAATTCTACGACGGACATGCTCCTATTTCACAAGTATTCGTACACCGTGAACAGTCTAAACCCTTTTTCTGTGTTGTGATTTGCAGATGTGCTTTGGGCAGTCTGCTCTATTTGTAAGTCGTTACAGTACCTCACAGACTACAAAATTAGACAAGTATGTCAGTGATCAGGAACTAATATCGGGATTGGGAGAACAAAAGACCCGTTACTGAGACTTACAAACTCAAATTATACAACCTTATCATTAGTATTTACGTGTGATCATAGAATTGCAAAACTGTTTAAATCTTGTAATGTATATGTGGCTTTGACATGGTTCTGAACCAGTTGGAACAAGGCACTGTTGAAATCTGAGCTGTGCAAAAAACACCACCTCTTTCCATCATTAACCCTACTTAGTATAGTATACAAAAATCTAAAAAATCAAAAGAATCCCTGTCAGCTGTGGTGCATGCCTTTTCATAAGTTTATGCTAATTCCATCAAAGCAACATAAGATTTGAAACATGTTTATTTTAATAGATCTTTTTTTTTAAACAACCAAGGATGTAAAAAAGAAAACCAACAGCAAAAGGTGAGGGCCTTTCACTTGTTTTTTTTTCTTTAAAAAAATAGCCTGCCTTTGTCCCCTTTGTTCACAAACCGTTTCAAAAATCAGGAAAAAACTAATAAAGAATTTAAAACAAAACCAAGAAGCTTGGAAGGCCATTACATTTCTGGACAATTATAAATATAGTGGTTGAAACTGGGGTCTGAAAGGGCTCACATGTAGAGTACATTATTACATGACAGCAACGACACTCGGCACTGCCTGTATCAAGTTTATTTGTAGAAAACCAGGATCCTGTTATCCAGTATCAATTCATTGTGTTTATGACAAGTAAATATATACATTCAGCCAGTCCTTCCAGTCCTTTGAATGTGGGCATGTCGATTAGCCTCGCCCTGTAACGGTGATTGTCTGTTCAGGGGGAGTAGTTGTGAGAGTATGTGTAGTCTGAGTAGTAATCCTGCCCCCGTCCCCTTCCCATTGGGTAACCCCACGAAGGTCCAGAAGGCGGTCCCCCGCCCGCCGGCCGCTCATGTCCTCCCCCTGGCCGAGGCCAAGGGCTTCCAGGTGGGGCTCCTCGCCCTCTATATCCCACTAAGGACCCAGGGCCCATAGGACCCATGCCTCTGGGACCCATGCCCCCGGGACCCATTCCCCTGGGACCCATACCCCCGGGACCCATTCCCCTGGGACCCATACCCCCGGGACCCATACCCCCGGGACCCATACCCCCGGGACCCATACCCCCTGGACCCATACCACCGGGACCCATACCACCGGGACCCATACCCCCTCGTCCCATTCGCCCATCCATTTGTCCAGGCGTGGGACCCATACAGCCGTAGCCACCACCCCGACTACCTCCACGAATAGGCCTGGCTATAGAGCTCCCCCTGGTGGCAGGTGGGACCGGTGCTCCAGCTCCAAGGCTTTCTACACTGTTCAATGGAGTCCTGCCTCCCTGACTTCCAGGGGTGCTGCCATCAGGAGTATCTGTCCGGTCCCTCTCCCCACCCTGTGTGAAGGCACACTGGGATATGGAGCCGGGTGTCGCCCCTCCCTGGCTGTTCGGCGTTCCTCCCCCTAACCCCCACAGGGTTTCCCCGGGACCGGCCAATGTCCTTTCCTCTGGTTGGGCGGGGGTCTCGTTGGCACCGGAGTTACCCGTCGGGTAGCCCAGTTGGTCCGAGTCGTTCTTGGTGTAGCCTGGTTGCAGGGAGGTGGCGGGTGCCCCAGTTGGATCTGGGTACGTAAGTGCAGTAGAGAGAGTTGCGGGGGAGGAACTTGCGGCCGTGCCGGCGGTGCTGGTGGCGGCGGAAAAGGGTGCGCCGACACCAGCTGCACCGGTGAACGAGCCAGAACTCGGTAGGGTAAAAACCGGCGCTAGGTTCCTGGATAACATGAGATGGGGTGGGGGAGGGGGGAGCTGGGGGATATCAGGGAGGGTGGTGGGGGGCCCTGTAGTCAGAGAGGAGCAGGGGGCTGCGTTGTGCCCGGTGCCCAGGTGTCTGTAGTCCTGCTCTACGGTGGAGCTGCAGGGAGAACCAGGATAGGCAGGTGAGGCTGCATAGCTGGCCGCATAGGGTGCCCACTGGGCCGTCGGGCACAGAAAGCTCTGGTGGGGGTTGACGGCGAACCCGCCCGGTGAGGTGTCAGCTGAGCCAGGCCGCCCTGGCGGGTTGGAGGCTTTGAACTGGGAAATGGCCGACTTCAGTGCGGCGAAGTCCGACAGGTTTGGGGTGGAGCTGGAGAACGACAGGGTGGAGGGGCTGAGTCTACCGGGGGTGTTGAGCAGGTCGGGGAGAGGGGGGCGGAACTCGTCTGACTCGGGAAGGGGAGGCTGCTGGACCGGATCTCCCAGGTTGGAAACTGGTGCCCCCTCCTGGCCTGGAGCCTCTGTGATGACTTGGTTGACTGCCTCATCAGAGTCAGAGTCCAGCGACATGTCTTCCTCTTCTACACATTCATCATGCACTACTGAGAGAGAAAATGAGAGGAAGGAAGAGACAAAGAAAGAGAAAGCATAAACAGAAAGTTAGAAAGAGTAAATATTACAGATGCATGTAATTCATACTTAACCTCTTGGGTGGCTTCAAATAATTTGCAATTACAGAGAGCAGCCACGTTCACAAACCCTACCTGTAGAGGGCGGCGTGGGCAGCTCGTTCTGTTCACTGGCGTCAATCAGGCTGTGGAAACTGGTCATGATGCCATCAATGTTGGCGATCACAATGCCATTCCTGGCGTAATGCTGGAACATGTCAAAGCGCCGCTCTGGAGGGGCAAACAATAACGACATGTCTTTATTTAGGTACACATTTGGCTTTAGAAACAAGAGAAAAATTAAAAATACATTCCAGAGCAGAAGAACGAAGGTCTGGTAAGAGTAAGTACCTGTAAGGAAGATTATGTGCCGGTGCTGTGTGTGGTTAGCCTGTAGCTTGATCAGGCAGTCCAGGTCTGGGGCCTGACGAGATTGGGCATCACACTCATGGTAAGGCAAGAAATCCACCAGGTGCTTCTTCTGATAGGCTGTCAGCAGGTTCAGAAGAGCCATGGCGTCACTGTTCAGCCTATGACAGAAGAGAATGAGACGGTTTGCGTTACTATATCAGTCTGAACAAGAGACACACCGGATTACTGGATATCTTGATATTATTTTATATTTATAATAGGACTGTCCATTCATTGTTTCCCATGTCTTGGAAACTGTCAATGATTCCACTACTTTTGACACTTCCAGATTATGGTTAACTCGTCAATTAAACGTGGGACAAACAATGATGATTTGGTACAAAAAAAAGAGAGCTCTCGCTATAAAAAAGACTGTTGCAAATTGTTGTTTTTTTTTTACATAGAAATATATTTTTACTCAAAGCAACAGGAATTGTTTTGCTTTTCAATAAAAACCTCTTATATGAACTTTGTTTTCTTTATGAAATACTTTGTAATACAGTAAGCAATGCGTGTCTGGTCATTTGAATGTCACTCTGTTTAAACTTAACTCCATACAAATACAATAAATCTTTTTACATTGTGATGTTGTTTTGATGGCAGATATGTTTATACAGTCATTCATTTCTTTGATAGATCTATGCAAATATAAAACAGAAAACATTTGTGCTGTCATTCTGGAGCTGCAGCAGCCTGTAGAAAACCACATCTTTTACCCCCTCTGATTGATGTGGAAATAAATGAATAGCTTACACTCAAATATCTTAGCATCTAGTAATATCTGTTACCACTTGTATAATCAGTAAGCTAAAGAAATTAAATCACAAGGATGAAAGCGGAATAAAGCAAATTACATTTGTCTTCTTTGCAAAACACCTATTTTGGATGCAGCAATAGAAATATAAAATACTTGAAAAACATCAAAATGTCATAACAAGCCATAAAAACACATGCAATATAGCATAGAACAACATAATAAAGTGCAATTAATGCTCATAGTACAACAACTAGTGTCCCCAGACACATTTCAGACACCTTTTCAAAAGGTACTGTGCAAAACAAAACAGTGGATATAGCAGTGCAGCCATTCAGCTAACAAGATGAACATGGATTTTTATTCACAACACTGCACACCTTTACTTTGCTAGCTCACGGTTTTTAAAGAAAAACTAACACGTCAACATGGTCTTGGGTAAGTCAGGAATGATTATGCTTAATGTGTTGGGCATTGGTCCCATGTGTATGGCTGTACAGTGAACCCTCGTTTTTCGTGGGGGTTACGTTCCATAAAGGTTTTAAGATCCCGTTTACACGTACACGGACGGTGATTTTGAAAAACTGAGATATTTCCCTGTGTTTACAGAGAATTTGCCCTTGAAAACGATTCTTTCTAAAAATTCCGGCCAAAGTGGAGATTTTTGAAAACTCCGTTGGCATGTAAACAAAGGAAAACTGAGGTTTAGGCAGCCGACGTCACAGTATGCGCCAGAACATGCACCTGCGCCAAAAGTGCGACCTGTTTACATTTTCATTTGGCTATTTTTGGGAATCTGATTGGCTAACGTGGGCTTCAGCTTTTCGTTATACTGCCACCTACACCTTTGGCATGCTCTTGACGGCATATACATGCTTGGTTCTATTAGCGCATGCACTAAGCCACTCGACCAATGTTATAACAAGGGAAAAAAGCTTATGGGGGTTGTTTGGCTCGATTTCAAAGGCTATTTTTCCGTGCCCAGAACCTGTGAAACCAATCTGATTGTCCGTT
>JACXGM010002330.1:28502-47678 GCA_016801145.1 Umbra pygmaea
TATTTATTAGTATTCCTGCATTTAATAAAGATTTAAACAATAGCACTACTTTTACTTACTCAGTCTTGTTTATTGGTGTTCCAACAAAAATCATAATGAACGAACAAATTAATTTCTTTCAACCCTTTACTTAAAAAATTAAATACCTTTAAATACCGTGATACCGTCAAACATTTGAAAAATATCGGGGTATTAAATTCAAGCCATACCTCCCAGCCCTAATTATATATATATAAAATGGAATTTTCAAACAGGGAGTCGGAACGGGGCTTGCTCCGTCCGCTCCACGCATCGAGTGGTATTGGAGTACCTCCGAGAATGGTGCACCTATTTCAAGTGTGAAAATTAAAAGTCTTGTCCTCCCCCGAATGAAGCAGACTACCTAGCTATCGACTTTTCGCAACTGCAGGCGAAGCCCTTTTCATTTGCTTTTGGGTAAGTCAGGATGCTGCTATTGCGAACACTGGCATCGTCGCTACCGGTGCTTCAAAAAATGGGCATCATTGGTGTTGTCATTTTAGAACCGGAAGGGGTCGGTGGTATTGGTTCTCGTAACATCCCTATAGTGCAGGTGATTTAAGATGAAAAATATTATGTTGGCCAAGCACCCTCCCTTCCCAAAATGTACAGAGAGTGCACTCATAAGAGAAACTAGGTGAAACAACCACAACTCAGTAAGAGCATTCAATATTCCACCAAAACAACCTGGATCCCCCTTGAACCGCAATGTGTGAATTGACCAGATGCCCTTTTAAGGAACAGAGGATGTTTCTGAATGACAGTAGACGACCATCGTGAACAATGTCACCAACCTGCCAAGCTCTTTCAGCTTCTTCTGGGACTTGCAGTGGATCTTCCAGTGCCATGGGTTCTCTGGAGTGCTCTGCTCATCTAAGAACCTCAGGAACGCCTGCAAGCGATCTGCACAGGGAACAACCACAAGTTACATTGGTCAAACGCTGTGACAGTCTACAAACACAGCTGCAATGACGGAAAGAAACTGTGCTTCCAAATGTTTTTGTGGTATTCCAATAACAAACATCCCATTAAATTATGATAATAAGCTTTCTAGAAAGGAAAATAATTGTTTATTGTTGAATGTACATTAAAATGAATTAAAAAACATGTTTTTGTCTAGTCTTGCCATTAAGCTTGTTTTGAGGCCTAGACGTCTTGCCATTAAGCTTGTTTTGAGGTCTAGACAGTGGTAATCATTATCTGATAGCTTACATAAAAATATACACTGCTGGAAAAAAAAGGAAGGGAACACAATCACAGTATAACGCCAAGTCAGTTAAACTTCAGGGATGTCAGTCTGTCCAGTTAGATTCACTATCGCCTGTGCTTCCTATGTCAACTGTTTTGGTGCAAATGAAAAAGTGACAAAAGGTGCACTGGAGGCAACAGCAACACAACCCCCAAAAATGAATGGTTTTGCAGGTGGTGGCCACAGAAAATTGCTCTCTCCTTCCAGACTGATTGCCTTTTCCCATTGTCCCTGTCACAAATGGTAGCATGAGGTGGGACCAGAAGCCCGTTCAAGATGGAATATCCACAAGTGATGTCGCTGCGTCTCCCAATACAGTCTCAATATCATGAAGGAGATACCAGGAGATTATGTGTTACACTTGTAGACCTGGACAGGGCCGTAGAAGGACATCAACCCAGCAGCAGGAATCGATATCTGCTCCTTTGTGCAAGGAGGAAAAGGGAGCACTGCCAGAGCCCTACAAAATGACTTTGAGCAGACTACTAGTGTGCATGTTTTGGACCAAACTGTCAGAAACAGACTCCATGAGGGTGGCATGGGGCCTGTTGTCCTATAGTGGGACCTGTGCTCATAGCCCAGCACAGCTTGATTGGCATTCGCCAGAGAACACCTAAACACCAGAATTGAGTCGTTGTGAACACTATGCTACCTGCAACATCATCAAGCATGACTAGTTTGGCGGTGGGTCAGCAACGGTCTGGGGAGGTATATATTTGGATGAAGGCATTGATTGAGCCTCACGTTCCCCAGACCTGAATCCAATTGAGAGCTTCTGGGATGTTATGTATCGGTGCATTCAACACGGTCAAGTAGCGCCAGACTGTCCAGGAGCTTGCTGATGCCCTTATCCAGGTCTAGGACAAGAACTCCCAAGACACCACCCGCCATCTCATCAGGACCATGCAGCTGTTGTCAGGAGTGCATATAGGCTTGTGGGGGCCACACACACTACTGAGTCACATAATGAGATTCACACAAGTTGAAAAAGCCTGTTATTTCAACTGTTTACTTAGATATTCAAAGTGAGTTTGAATCAATCAGTTTGTGATTTTGGTTTCCATTAACCGTTGTTACGTCATTTTGAATTACACAATGTACAGTAAACATTTTGATAATTAATACGTTTTGTTCATCGAGACCCGATGTGTGATTTGAGAGATCCCTTAAGTTGTTTGAGCAGTCTATATAATAAGGTAATATTAAACTTTTAAAAATGAATAAACCCTTGGTAGCCTGAACTGTTTTTAAATGTGATCCTGTTTATCTGGGTTAACCAGTTTTGAAAACCGTTACCAGACATGCAACAAGCGATTCATCTGAACACTATTGTTGATGCTCTCTGCATCAAATGATGAACAGAGAACAATGTGGTTTTCAATGCCAGTAACATTTAGTTAGCAATATGGAAGTACATTTTTACTGCATTTTGTATTCTCTACAACCTGGTAAAATCCAAGCTAAAAGGATAAAATACTCTGTCAAACCTTGAGACTATAATGTTCTCTTGCATTAGAGTCTAACTACCAAAACCTTTTTGAACATGAAAGCTATGGCAATGGTAATTGGGCGTTTGGCATGTTGCCCTGCACGGTTGTGCGCTGACAGACACAAAGCACACCAGTCAAGTTTAAGTATAAAAAACTGTTTTTTAAACTAGTGATGTCGTCCAAGCTGCCTATAACCTACGACTCACCCTGCGTTATGAAGTCTGGATTGAGGACAAATTCGTCAGACACGATGAATCCCCCGGAGACGAACAACTCGTTGTACGTGTGGTTCTTCACATCGTCCAGGCTATCCACTCCGGCGAAGCTCACAGTTGACAGCTTCTTTAGTGACACTAGGGCTGGGATCTGAAAAGGGAATGGTTGAAAATACTAAAGGACTTTGCTTCAAATGTCTTCTTATTAACAAGTTCCTTGTGGCAGAAGTCCACATGTAAATCAAATAGACTCAAAACACCACTAAGTTACACTTTCAATTTTGCTCCTCCCCCTTACTGTAAAACAATATTAGTAAATTAGACAATTTTAAATTAGACTGTGCCAAATGTCGCTGTGTCCTTGGGCAAGAAGCTTTACTCTAAGTTGCTCTAGGGGGGTGTCCCTGTACGTACTTTAAGTTGCTCTGGATAAGAGCATGCGCTAAATGACAAATGTTTTCCACTATCCCGTCTACCACCGTTCATAACAGCAAGTCTTTGTGTTGCCAACGACGGAGGGAGAGTGCAGTTTTTCTGTTCAACAAAGGCTGGTACACTTGTATTCACCTAAAATAATTTCTGGTATGTAAATGTGGTGGAACTTCACTCTTACTGCAGATTCAGACATTTTCCATTGTTTTTATGCAAACATTTCTTTATGCTTAAAAGGTGAGTGTGGATTTATAAAGGGGTTGAACAGCTTAAATTCCCTTGTACTTCAATTGCAGTCTGACCTTTGACCAAAAACTTACATTTTGGTAAATTTGGTTTAGTGTGTACTTTATTTCAACACAAAAAAAATTAAATACTGCTGGAAAATAACATCTGTGTGCGGAACAGGCAAGACAAGTTAGGATCTCTTCCTGCTCAGTCTTCATGTTCAGTTAACAACAATTAATAACCATGCTGCAGCTGTAGTATTATTCAGACCAACTTCACAGAATTCAATGATTTACTTTCTGGAGGAGAGCCTTTTTCTGGGAAGATATTCAGGCTGGTGTCACAGCGACTACTCATATTTTAGTGAGCGTCGACCACCCTGCTAGGCGTTGATGGCGTTACCTTGTTGACGTGGGCAGAGATGTCCTCGTTCGGTATGATAATAAGCAGTTTATCCAGACTGCTGTTGTTTTCCAGGAACGTCTGGGGTTTACACTCAGTGTTGCCCAGGCTCATCAGGTACTCCTGCCACAGAGGACACAGAATGAGACATCAGAAAACGGGTGCAGAACGCGCAGTCTAGCGGTAAGTGTCACGGCTCAGACAAATATAGCTGGAGACCAGGTTTCCATTGCCAGCGCCACCTTTTCAACTGGGTCTCCCACCTCTGTATCCCCTCGATCACTTCAAACTGTCTGAATGAAGCGTCAATACATCCTATTCAAAAACAAGTTTCAATAAAAATGGAAGACAGAAAAACTGATAAGGTGTAGATAAAACTCATAAGGCAGTTGAATAATATGTATAAAACTGTTTTTTTGGATCCTGGATTTTTTTGGGATCCTGGATCCTGGAAGTATTCCAAACCCTCGTCGTATCGGCCCGCTAATCTGAAAATGACCACTGCACCTCTGAACGATTTCATGTTCATTTTGTTGTCTGAATAATTCATTGTATTCATTCACACACTATTTACTCACTTCCAGCATGATATTTGTGTGATACGTCAGGATGAATTTAAGACTTTTTGCCTGCATGAACTCGAAAACATACTTTCACTTTTGATATGCAAACTCCCCTGGCGGATGGCAAGTTGGCAACCATAAGTGAAATATTTGCAGCTTATAAAAGAGACATGTTTTTCTAAGCCTGGCGAAAACATACATCATTGTTATTATTTTAATCATTAGCAATACATCCAAAGAAATGCAGGTAGAAAAGCTAAAGACATTATAACGCAGCTAGTCACTGTCTGTGAGCCGTCTTAAGTCAGATACCAAGCTAGCTGAGTTAAGAACATAAGCCTGAATGCCAATTATTTTTCATAGAATGGACAACCAGCCTACTGGGTTGCTAGAGCTGAGAAAACAATATTAAAAAGGTATAAAGGCACAATATGTTTTTGAAAAAGCCAACAATAGACTAAAACATATTGTTCAGTAATAAAAGTTGGGTTTGTTTACATAAAGCTTTTTGATGCATAGAGAAACACAATAAGGAAATATCCAACAAATATGGACTGCTGTATTGAGTGAGAATTGTTACTGTAGATCCAGTACTCATTTGTACATTATTGTAGTGATTACACTATAATAACAATAACAATTCTTATTCTTATTATTAATAGTAGTTCACATGTAGGCTACCTATGCCATGATGCTATAAAATAATGACTCTCGCCCATGCCGCTGTAGGCAGACCCACTGTCTTTCTGGACATCTGATCAGTATGTGTGCGTGCATGCGTAAAAACTAGCTGATGGATAAAAACAATGTCCCCACCTGACAAACATTTGAATACCCTACAAAATCCTAGGAAATCAAAATCCCTTTCTTTTCAGATTACAAAAATATCACGAAACACGGTTTGCAAGCTAGTCACTGAAAGAGAAAATAGTTCCATTGTCAAAATTCTACATAGTGCCCCTTTAATTCTCTGGCGCTCCTCTCACATGCTTGGTGGTCTTTAGTTTGGTTTAAACTGCAACTGCTAGCAAAAAAATCTAAAGTACAATCAGATTCAAACTAATGAGTGAAAGTTACAAAAGGGGTCATTCTAACAAAAAGCTGCCCTTAAAGGTACATGCAAACTTTTCTTCCATCTGTGGTATCAGGCCAGTATTCCTAGCTAGAAAATTGTAGTGCTATTATGTGTCCATTGCAATAACCACAAAGAGTAAGCTAATTGGGACTTTGATGTGATTAAGTCACAGCAGATGCAGTTTTGGAGGCTTAAAGCTCAATTTCCACAAAATTCACAATCTTTCTTTAATATTTAGTTAGCGTATGAAAAAACAAATGTGTATATTGTGATATCAATTTACCAGGCCATATCCTATGGGTCCTGGTTGTGGAAAATGTGAAAATGAAACCAGATTTAATTAAAATGTAATTGTTATGTTAATATTTTGGGGGAACTTCCGCCAGGTCAGAAGAGGCAGTGTTGTATCATTAAGAGAGTCACAGGTAAAATCACTATCACAATAAACCAGAAATGTTAATTGCTTTTAGATTACTGCTTAAAAATTTTACAAATAATTTCTTTACTCCAATTGATAATGACAGGTAATGCCATCAACAGTCATCCCACTGACGCAAGAATAGTGCAATGAATCTAAGAATGGCAAACATGAAATGAGCAGAATGATATGAGCAGAATGATATTTCTGCTCAAATCATTCGATAAATATCCCAATATATACTGGGAAGAGGAGCTTCCATTAATTTACTACTGTGGACACATTTTGCATTTATTTTTAATGAAATGCAGTTTTCAGGTCAAGGTAAAAGGGCTTTACCCTTCATTAACCCCATTGTTGTATTGAAACATGTTTTGAATAATGTAGTTTTGGTATTATTGGTTTATTATTGGTCTCATCATGCAGATTTTACTCCATAGTTACTCAGTTATTTTGGATTTTCTAATAATTTGGATCCAGATATAAAATCCTGTTATGAGAATTCTATTGCAGTCTTACTGGATTGGTTCCTATGCGAATCCTATAAAATAAACCAAATAGAACAGATTCCTGTTCTATTTGGTTGATTTTATAGGATTCCTAGCTCCTTAAAATCGTTTCAATCTCATGAGTTTATTAGACCCTATTATGATAATAAATCCTAAAGATCCAGTCATATTGAGTGCAAACAGCAGCAAATCTTATTATACTGTTTAGAACATAGTAATAAAACAATATGGTTTAGCAACACCTGTGTTTAACTACAAAAAATATATAACTATCATTAATATTGTTTTTATCATAAAAATTTATATTGATTTATCGCCCAGCCCAACTTCTCACAATCGTCCAAGTATCACTGTCTGCGGTCAACACATTTCAACAACATGACTTCTGATCGGGGGGCCGACGGTACCTTAATCTCTACGCAGATCTTGCTCTCCTCCTCGTGATCTGCTGTGTGGATGTAGAACTTGACCGTGTTCTTCTGCACATCCTTGAAAATCTCCACTAGGCTGCTGAACACTTCGGGCTTCAGCTGGCCCAACAGCATTCCGGCGGCCGACTCCGGGGTCAGGAGAGGGGGCGCTGGGAGGTTGCCCGCTTTAGGCCGGGCGGGGGCTGGTTCTGGGGAGGCTGTGGTCACCTGAGAGGGGGAGTAGACCTCACTGCCCTCTCTTGCTTCCGGCTCCCTTTCAGAGGGCTTCTGTGACCCGGAGGGGCTCTTGTGGGGCTGTTTAAACTTGTCCGGTTTGTCCCGGCTCTGGGACGAAGATGCACTCGTAGCCTCAGGGGCCTGTGCTTGAGTTTTAGAGACCTTCTTGGCAGTGGAGGCAGGGGAAAGGACAGGGGCCGACGCTGGACCTGAGAAAACCAAAGGTGTCTGGGCAACATGGCTCTGATTAGAAGGACTAAGTACAGAGGACATTGGAGGGGGGGAGGCAAGCGCATGAGGTGGTGGCAAAGTGCCGGTGGTCAAACACTCCTCGGGAAATTTCACAGAGTCACCAGGCTTCGGTACCATTTGGACGATCTTCTCACACAGGGCATTGACATGGCCCTGGACCGGGACAGACACAACATAGGGTGCTACGAAGTAAGAAAAAGAGCTGTTGGGCAGCCAGTCTTGGTGCAGGAGCAGCCGCGGGGGTAACTGGGAGGCGTAGCGGATCTTTTCCGTCTCCATGAGGCCCTGGATAGAGCTGGAGAGGGAGTGGAGCTCTTGGCTGACGATGGTGTCCAAAGAGATGGTTGGCATGGCTGGCCTCTCTACCGTACTCTCCTTCTCTATGGGAGTGCCCCCGGCTAACCTCTCGCTGCCAATGGAGGCTGCTCCCTGAACCTTGTCCTTTTCCAGAGAGGCTACCTGATCGGTCCCTAAAGATGCCTCCATGGCGGGCATTTGCAGAGAAGAGCCCCATGCTTTCTCCCTCTCCAAGGAAGTCCCCGTCTGTACTCGTTCCAGAGAGGCTTCCGTAGGAACCCTGTCCGGCTCCAGGGAGGTGCCACTCAAACCTGCATGGCTACACTCCGGACCTCCCCTCTGCTCCAGGTGGCTGTCAGTGGGAGCGTCGAGGAAGGGGATGGGTTTGTTCGTGTGAGGGGGCAGCGCGGTTGCGAGTGGAGGGTTGTCGGAGGTTTGAGGTTCAGTTACTGGAGAGCCGGGACTAAAGGGGCTGGCCAGACTAGTCACAGTCTGCTCCTAAACAAATAAAATATTAGAAATAATCAAAAACACTGGCTGGTTGATTTTTGGAAGGGATAAAAAAAGGACATGTTCAATATTCCTTGATTTGAATTCAGTAAACACACACACACTTTAAACATAATGTCTGATTCAATTTCACCAATCCCTATTGGGTCTTACCTCCAGAAAGTCCTGTTGGACCGGCTCTAATCGTCCTGCATACGGAAGTCCAGCTGGGGGCTTCTCCAAACTGGCCGAAACCGTAGGGGGTTCTGCGTGATCAGGCTGCGGCGGGGCGACAGCACCTTGAGCCATTGCCTTGTTGAGGGTAGCCAGCAGAATCTTGAGCAGCCGCTGGGTCTCGTTGGCCGAGGCGGCCTGGGAGGAGTCGCTACGGTCTCTCAGGTCTGTGTCGTAGATGCCCATACTCTCCATCACCTCTGCAAGGTTGGAGTTCCCCGCCTCTACCTCCTCTCCCTGGGCAACTGAAAAGACAACCGTTGGGAGTTAGCATTGATGTAGCCTCGCTTAGCTGGCTCATATAAGACAAACTTCTTCTGCATGGATATATCCATGCTTAGCAGCATCTAAAATCTGCTAAATAATCTAAAATTATTATTAAACTCTACAACCAAACCACAAATACCCCACCACTTCCGTTTTGCACTGACATTGAAGATAGCTTCTTCATTAAATAAAACGCACTCACTAACACAGAGTTGTGAGGTTGTACCACATAGCCATCTTAAGATGTTAAGCTCAAGCACCTCTGCTATATGACTGCAACAGAACTAGGTTAGGCTCTTATAGTCAGGATGTAACCTTAATTAGCAGGTTGAAATAGCAGGCTTCAAACTATTGACAATTGGACTCCCTACTGCCTCACTGCAAGATTCCACAGAGGGCTTGGTGTCTGCAGCTCACACCAGACCTACTTCAGTGGTTTATTCATACAGGTCACCCTAAAGCTCTTCTGGTAGTGTAGTAGAAATGTGCGGTTAGCGGTTACAGCCGCAGACTCCGCGGATAAAGCGCGGATCGGGGCGGATGACGTGACAAAAATAATATTTTAATAAAATTCAGGCGGGTCGCAGTTTAACCATTCAAATGAAAAAAATATATATAAACATTGTGAAATATTGTTACCAGCGGATGGCGGGCGAATGCGGCTTTGAAAATTGGTCAAAAACATTGGTTAACGGACGGCTGATGAGTTGTGATGCGGATGAAATAATAGCCCATCTGAGCATCTCTACTGTGTAGGTATTGATTGAAAGAAAATGGAAAACAGTAGAAGCCGTGCTCAACATGATTACTTTGACACATCCATGCTTTGGTTCTCAGTTCATGATTTGCAGTTTCCTGTTGTTATTTCTTATGACACTATGATACTATAAATGTTTTCCTTTTTTGTCCTATATTTGCCTAGATGTAGGTTCCCCTTTAAATGAATTAGTTATTTGATATAGAGAGCAACCATGTAAAGCATCTTACCGACAATACATTTTTAAATGCTAAACAGGACCTTTATGTCAGTACTTTCCTGTAGGTGGGCTAAGAGATGCTGGGGGTGGAACGGTTCACAAAACCCAGGATTTGGTTCGTATCACAGTTTTAGGGTTAAGGTTTTCGGTTCTGTACGGTTCTCTGTTATTTTTATCTTAACACTCCAGAAATATACTCCAGCATATGATATATAGCTTAATTATCCACAATTTAGGATACAGTATTAAAAGATAGTTATATCATGTAATCATGCACAAACAGAATTTGAAATATTGCCGAATAACAATTGAAATAGCTTGCATTTATCAAACTTCCAACTTCAGTGTAGCTCTTACAAAAATACACGTGACGTGACTGTTGAAGAGCAATCTCAAAATTGGACAAAAATCTTTCAAACTGACCTTCGTCGATCTGAAATGAAGACAGATTCAGCAACTGTATGGCCTATTTCTCGCTTTAAATGCTTTCAGAAACACGTTTCGGTTTACTATTTTTGTAAAATATGAGATTGTGTTCAGAAAGAGTCGCCATTAGAGTCTGTTTTGAAATTCGGGGGCAGCCAGACCCACGTAACGCGTTCGTCCAATCAGCTGCCATGCCATTTGTCACTCTCATCCCGCTCGTAATTTCTGGTAACTGTTTTAACTATAGGTGTTGAAAGTGTTCACAACGACAGTAAGTGGTTTGTGCACATTAGCAGTGTACCGACAAACCGTGCGACGCACACACGCACCGAACAGAGACAAGTGAACCGAACGGTTTGGCTGTTTTATCATGAACCGTGCGACCCCTAAGAGATGCTAAAGCTTGCACACTCCTTGCCCCCCCCCACATGCCTAGTTGTCTCACCACAATTTGACACCCCCAGACCAAAGGGCAGGCTCACCTCTGCTTGGCTCTCCGTTGCTGAAGTGGGCCCCGCGGAGGTATTTGTGCATGGCTCCCGACTCATCCTCCTCCAGCTTCCTCTTTAGGCCGTGAGGACCATCCCAGCCCCCGTCGTCAGCGCCCTCAGACCTCTCCTTTCCCTCCGGGTTCTTCACCAGGGCCTTCTTGTGGAGCTGGATGAGCTTCAGCAGCTGTTTCATCTTCTCCTTGTCGTAGTCGCTCTGGGACTGCCTGGACCTCTGGGCCGTTGAACCGTTGGAGTGAGAGGGCCCCACTCTTCTTCTACTGCTGCTGCTCTCAGCTCTCTCCGGGGGCTGCTTCTCTGGCCTCTCCGGTCTGTCCGACCCCACTGAACCCCCCCAGTCTGAGACGGGGCTGTAGTCTGTAACGGGAGGGGGTGGGGCTGGGGCCGGAGCGGGTGGGGGTTGGTTGATCCTGTCCATCATGTCTCTGGCCTTGACCATAGGCAGGACGTAGGCCGAGGGGGGCCCGAGGAGGTAGGAGCGCAGCAGGCCCTCAATGTTGGATTTGGAGCGAGGCGCCGGATGCACGTTGCCGCGCTCGTCCAGGTTCTGCTGGTACTCGGGGACGAGGAAGGGCCGGCCGCTGTCCTTCCTGGTCAAGTAGTCGTGGGCTTGGCGCTCCACGCCGGTGCTGAGGTGCTTGTTGTCTGGGTTGGAGCGCAGCTTGAGCAGTGCGTAGTGAAGGGCTGGGATGAAAGGCTCCATGGAGGCCAGGAGGGGGGGCTGGGGCTCAACCGACAGGGGCTCCTGTTCTGACGGTCTGGCCGCTACAGGGGTGGGGAGAAACAGGGACACTTAAATTGAGGTAGCGGTTCAATGGGCAAAAAATATGAAAATTCCAATCAGGGTCCAAGGAAAAACCTTTTAGAGAACATACTGTGCTTAGAGACTCCCCTGGACTCCTGAAAAACAAACAGCGCCTGCAGGCTCCTTTCAAACCGCCCCCGGCGCTCTAGAGTAAAAAGACGAGCAACCAAGTCAGCAGTCAGCCACACAAACAGTGTGTCCGTGACATGAGGCAAAGTGACAAAAAGAGAGACGTGACTTGACAGAGAAGTGGGGCGTACCTGTGGAATTGACCATTTGAGAAGACGACAGGAGAAAAAGAAAGCCTTTGTCGACTAAAGGCTTCACCAGCACCTACACGTGGAAAGAAGAGGAAACGAAAAATCCATGTCAACTAGGTAAAAAACACTTTGCACTCTGAATCATCTTCTTGCTCTTGATGTAACAACTTCCAGTGGGAGCGACTTACCATCCTGTCCCTCTCCAGTTTGTGGATCAAGCCGGTGAGAGTGGTGCTGCTTGCCCGTCCCTTACCATCAGTCACCTCGAACAGGCTGCAGTACAGCCCACACCTCAGCACTGAAACACACACCAACAATCTGGTCAGAAATAAATTTATTCAATGGCAGTAACACATTCAAACTAAGTTAAACCCTTATAGTGACTGAGAATGTGCAGGTCTTTCTGCGGCAAGGCTGTCTCCAGACCGAAGGTTGGCTGATCGAGAAGTTCTGTCAAACAGGTGATATGTCGTCATTTTAAAATATGACATTTTTGTATAGACGCATAGTGTGCTTCAATAAAATAAAAAAATGAATTCAAATAATTGCAGTCTGTCCAACTATAAAAAAGGTAAAACTTCAAATTTAAATCCTTGGTCGATAGGCCTAGCCCTAGCATATTTCCCAGAATGCAACAATGAATTAGCCCACTGAGTGGAACCAGTCAGGCAGGTGTTTTATGACCAATCAACTAGAATAATTAAACAGTCCACTAAATTCGGTCCATCTATACCATGGCATTTAAACCCATTTGACTGTTAAATAACAAGTAAATGCGCAGGATGTAGGGCGGTGAGTGAAACATTAGCATATGGTACCTTCTCGTGTTCCGCTGTAGGTGTCCCAGGAAAACAGAACGGACGGGATCTTCCTCCTAATCTGATCCAGCTGCATGCCCAGACTCAACTCTAACTTGTCCGCTCTGGAGAAAGAGCACACACAGGTCAAGCAGCTCACATTGAAAAGGTATGTCCCCTTACTGATTTACTATTTTCAGGTAAATTATTAATCAGACTGTCTTCTCCAGAGAGACTTAGTAGTGAGTGTATTCATTTTTATACATCATACTTACGCACCTATGGGAATCAAATTCACCACCTTGGCGTTATAAGGTTACAATCAAGCTAGACAAGAGCTATTATTACATATGTTTTCTAATATTAAAAAAGCCAACATTTGTATACTTAATTTACAAAAACACCCAATGCCACACTGAAAATGTGATTTCCCTCCCTTACACCATATAGCTAATTGCACATGCTATCCATGTTACAGCTATAAAGCTAAAAACAGTGATTAACATCTGGATAATTTACTTACAATTTGAAAGGTAGGAAGTGGCGTGTAGAGGAACGCAGAGAGACCTGGCACACCTCTTGTCCCTTGTTCACCAGAAGCCCACTCCACACCACGTAGCTACTTCTTCCTGAGAGGCAAATACACATATTTACATTGCACTAAAAACCTTTTACAATCGCAATAAAAACAGGACTCTGCCATCAAATATAAAAATTCGGCCAACATGCAAGTGAGCTGGCCAAACGACAAGCTACAACACTTTCAATGCAGCACATTTAACCTTACAATGATTAATGACTTCTGTTCAAGTGGCCAAAAGGTGAACGTCTAAAATGGGGGCGTACCTCTGCTTCCTCCTTCGCAAGCCGTGCTGTTGAACCGATGTGCGGCCATGGGTGCGGATGCACACTCCTTGCCTTTGTACTGAAAGGAGACCACGGCGTATGGACACACATGCCGAGGCCGGGACTTGATCTCGTCAAACGCAAACTCGTAGAAGTACTGCTGTGTGAGCTCGAAGGCCCGGTAGGAGAGCAGCGAGGTGACCCGCGTGGCGTTCTTGGAGATGTGACAGTCAAACTTGGGGGAGGGGTCCTGGACACTCTTTGGCATGTTTTCAAAGATGGTCTTCAGCCGACCCTGAGGTAAAAGTAAAGACACGGGTTACAGATGAACTACTATACAGACTGGAAGTTCAATAACCCAAACGCTGATGCAACACTGTTGCAGGAGTTAAATTTTTTTACAAACAGCTTTAAAGGTCTTGAGTTTCATGAGCTACAATAATAGAAGCCCTGTAACCTTTCCCGCACATCTGTATTCCTAGTCATGTGCAACTGATTTCAATTGACTTTCCTTTTTTGTTCAGTGTAGGTAGATAATCCATTGTTTAAATTAATTATGTAATTAGTGTGACACGCATTTACCTTCATGACTTTAAATATGACAATGTCTCCACAGGTGCCTGGTTCAAATGGATTCATTTGCAGTAAATCAGAGAATTTGGACAAATAAACACCTGAAATGAGAAGGCAAAAAAAGATAAAGCACAAAGCTAATGAGACAAAAAAAATTCAGAAAATGGCATCTCTGTGGACAAAACCTATAAGTTCAGCAGGCAGCGTAGTGTATTGTGATAAATATCTCCACCCTGCTCAGCTGTTGCCTTGCCGTGTATTGGGTATCGTTGTGTAACTGTATCTAGCAGACTAAGCTGTCTGTCAATGGGAAAGTCTGGGGTGCATTCATCTGGCCAATTCTGTTGCAAAACATTTAGTCTGCTGACAAACTGTGTCAACACAGAACAAAACTGGACAAAATTAGGAGAACATTACCAGTGTCCAATGGAAACTCATTAGTAACATATTTTGACAGTGGAATATATACATGCCTGTGCTTACGGTGTATAAGAGTCAGTACATCTTCTGACGGAGATGTCACGCCTCAAAATATCACTTACATTTAGACCAGTGAAAAGCTGTCCTTCCTGACAATTGGACATTTGTAAACTCTGGGGAATTCACTAGTAAGCCCCCACTCACCCATGGCTGGATTCCCCAGTGTAGTGATCCTGGAGTGGCCCACAGACAGGCCCTTCTCACAAATACACAGGAGCTGGAAAGAGTTCAACAATCACAATGTGTCAAGGTAAAGCCATCGAGGTTTCAAAGGAAGACAGAGAGCCACAGCAGCAAGTCGCAGCATGTAGGCCTAATTCATAATCCAATTGTGAAGATCCTGACTTCACTGCTACATCCCATCATCAGATAACCCCTTCAGACTCACCTTGGACTTCTCTGGGCACAGGAAACAGTAAGACTCCACCAGCTCTGCATCTGTGCGTCCTTCCTGTTTCAGCTCCCTCCTTTTCTCAATGAACTAGCGCGCACACACACACACACACACACACACACACACACACACACACACGAAGCTGTGAGCACAACTAGGGAAGCTGGTTTTGTTGAAAATTGTAGTGGTAAGAGCGGTTGCAAACGGGATTCAAAATGACACTTTTTCCTGAGGTTGGTTTAGTGACTACCTCTTTCTCAAGCAGCTCGTTGTGAATGAGCCGGGCCTTGGAGTAGGAGAAGGTCCCTCTCGACGACGCATCCAGGTAGAAAGAAGAGAGGATCTTGACGAGGTTATCAAACTCCCGTGAGTCAGGGGGCAGGAACTGGTACAGACCTGCAGGGAGACGGGCACAGATGACACACGCAGGTGAGAAACTATATACCAATGGGGGTACGGGATCAGCATTGTGTGCTTGTTCGCCTCGTTCCTTCCAGAAATGCAAAAATAAAGTGGTCAATCATGATTAGCGCTTACTTGGGAAGACTTGGCAAAATGTGTCCTCTGCACAATAATCACAGCTGCCATTTACCTCCTACATCTGTGCGAAAGTTTTGATATCAGCATTATGGTAAAAGCTGTCCCTTGCCCTCTGAAAAACAAGGCCGTTATCCACAATGCTTATAGGTGTCACTCTATAATAGGGTGTGGGTGGGGTATAGATTTTGTGATGTGTGAACACAGCTTGGGAGCACTTAGGTTCATCAATGTACTGGGTCGGTGCAGCATCATATCTTGATGAACTGAATTCTACCAACTAGGGATTTTTAAGGCAGGTCTTGAAAACCATAGTGGAGAAAGGAGATCATAATGGGAGACAAAGGTAACAGCATTTGGAATTTAGAGCTGGGGTCGCTTAATTCCATCCTTAAATGTCACCACACTGCTATGAACAATTTCCAATGGACATTGAATTGACCACAACATGATTAACAGAATGTAAAACATTTATTTCTAGTCTGTAACCCAACTATGCAAGACTGTTCACTCTGAGCTTCGTGTTCCCGAATGGTTGCCATGGTTTTACCATAGGATCAACCCACACTAACGTGCATCAACAGCAACACCCCTTCATCATGTCATGCTACATCATAAAGTAACCAAAAGATGTTGATAACCTGTATCCGATATTTATCAGCTTAGTTCTTTCTTCTTCGCATAATGTAAAATACGTGCCACTATGTCCAACACCGCTAACAAATCATTGAAAAACTTGAAAAAGTAACACTATAACATGTAAATTTGGATACTGAAAAACATAATAATATCATAGCTGCCAAGTTACAGGCCGGACTCTAGCCAATTCAAATTAAACATTATATAGCTACATGAACATGACAGAGAAACACTTATGAGGGATTGGATGCACTCTGTACCATCATAAATCTGCATTCCCTAAAACTATGAAAACCAAACATATGCAATCTGTGAATAGGGGGTGTGCTTTCTGATGAGACCCCAAACAGCTGTCCCATCACACAACAGCTCATCACTGTTGTCCAATACATAGAAGTTATTCAAGATTCAGCCCAACAGCAGGTTAGTGGCATTGAAGGATTTTAAAGGATCACACATTACCATTCAGAGTACACTGCTGATGTCTTCTCAAACGGAAACTACAATAGCACCGTGATGGCTACAAACTACAATTTAGATTGAATCCGGGCCCAAGTCACCCAAGGAGCAGTAAAACCTAGACTGAAACCTACAGACTTGAGTGACCTAGGTATCATTATACCAAAACAGTTCTTGAAAGCTTCTCCCTGTCTGTCGACAAGCATGAATGACCAAGGGCCTCACTGTTTTGATGAAACACTGGGAAATAAAACTAGATGCTGTACTTGTTTTACACAATCCGTATGAAATATGTGAACGGATGACAATTGACATCAATAAAGGGCCAAAGTAACCAGGGCCATGGTAACATTAACAAGACTATGGGTGTGGTGTGTGTGCAACCAAATGGACTTTACTATGGTCACATTCCCCTCCCCAAAAAGCCTTGAAAACGGGTCCTCAGCTTGAACACCAACATCAAAACTCATTTCAGTCTCCATGTAGACCCAAGAAATATGGAGCCTTGATGGACAGCATCGCCTCACGTGCTTCACTCATCTCGACTGGGCCGAAACTTACCTGCAAAGCTGACCAGAGCACAAGAAACCATATTACCCTGACCAAGAAATGCATCAAACAGGTCTGCCCGCGATAAACTAGCAACCCTTTGCCGATGGATAATGTTAATCCCTGTCAATAACTAAATTCAGCCGGAAGGGAACGCGGGTTTGTAACATGCAGCACTTGAATTATGAAACACAGCGCAGCCTCTGTTGGAAATGCGTTAGCAGAGAAAGGGCACAACCTTTCCGTTCCTTGATCTTCCTTGGTATCTGGAAATTTCTCCTCGGCAATTCTTCAGCCGGTCTCTGACTGAGCAAGGGCGAATTATTGGAACTTCTCCCATCCGTCTTCCCGCTCCTCCGCCGCTCAGAGGCTTCTTGTTCAGGCATTACACAGTCTTCACTTCCAGTCTGATCGCCATTTTGGTTGGATGTGGCCGAGATGGCGGCTGACAACGAATTTTTCTTCCCATCGCTGCTTTCTGATTTGTGCTCGTTGGTCATCAGACCCCCTATATCCGTTTTTCTTTCCACTTTGGCGTTCAGGGCCATTTTTCGGGTACCGTGAACGGCTTTAGCAGGCAATGTAGTTGGTTACTGCGCGGCTTCAGTGACACACTCTCCTTCTCACCCTGCCTCCGCCATTGTGAATATGACGTATGCGTTCTTCTCCACCACTGCATAGCGCTGGCGTCAGTCTGTTGACATTCAAGCAAAGCCGCGCCTCCTACAGGCTCTTGAAGCAAACAACTTCCTTTTTTCATTTTTTTCATTTAAGGAACATAACTGAAAACCAAATGCAAAATAAGGAAAAATAATACGGAGTATGTAAAAAAGGAACACAATCAATAGGCAGTATTCAAAAACAGCCCTTAATATTTTAGATTTTCTGACTATTAACATAATGTTTAAGATTAATTGGCTACAACATTGTTTAGTTCATATTAATTTACCTTGGTTTATTATTTCCAACTTTGTTTGATAAGTGTGGCGGATTAAGGTTTTTGCTTTCCTATAATTTTATCCCTGGTAAACTGCCTGTCAAACTTGCCAACTTCCATAAACAACCACTTGAGACAACTTCTCTTCACACACTTGCGTTTTGTGGAACAATCAACGTTTTACACAGAAATAAGACCTTATTTGTTAAAGACTGGTATGACCATTAATATCAGTTTATTTCTGAACTTGTAAACGACAGGGGGACATAGCTATGGGATCAAATAGGGGCCAATAATATTTTGAGGTTGCGAAGTGATGTTTGCATGTGTAAAAAAAGTTTTGCATCTGGGGAAATATTTTGTGAATGTGTAAAAATGTTCTTCATCTGTAGAAATATTTTGTGAATGTGTAAAAAAGTTTTGCATCTGTAGAAATATTTTGTGAATGTGTAAAAAAGTTTTGCATATGTAGAAATATTTAGTGAATGTGTAAAAAAGTTTTGCATCTGTAGAAATATTTTGTGAATGTGTAAAAAAGTTTTGCATCTGTAGAAATATTTAGTGAATGTGTAAAAAAGTTTTGCATCTGAAGAAATATTTTGTGAATGTGTAAAACGTTTTGCATCTTTAGAAATATTTTGTGAATGTGTAAAAAAGTTTTGCATCTGTAGAAATATTTTGCCAATGTGTAAAAAAGGTTTGCATCTGTAGAAATATTTTGTGAATGTCTGCAAATGTTTTGTGCAACACTGGAGTTACAAAACCCAAGTTAGGAGTTGCGAAATTTTTACCGTGTCAAAACAGGGCCAAAACGCAATCCAATCAGCTCTTTGCTTATGGATTAGCCAATCAGAACGCTGCCCACCGAGCAACCATTTCAATCGTTAATGTAGCTAGCATTACACAGGATGTTGTGTATATAAATTTATTATATATGTAAGCGATCCAGATTGCAAATGTAAATGGTCTTATTCAAATAATATAAGTTAGTAAATATGTCACAATATTCTCATAAAGTTTAGTGGCATATTTATAAAATGTGTAATGTTTCCTTTGTTGTTAATCGATTTTATCACGTTGAATCAAACGCTATTATTCTGAATGCGAAACTATGAAAGGCTAGGAATCCACTAAAGAATCTGGCTCCCTGTGTTACATGTGAAATGTCTATGCTTGTGATAAAGCGCCAGCCTCGTACTCCTC
>JACXGM010002331.1:0-22569 GCA_016801145.1 Umbra pygmaea
ACATCCATCGGTGCGTTCTGTACAGTGTACAGTAGTAGTTTACTGCTTTGTTCACTTCCGTTTTTCTTTGAGCACTGATTCGCTAGCAAAATCCTAAAAACGACGAAGAAGAAGCAAGCTGTACAGCCAATCAGAGTGGCCCACGTCACCACCCCCACAGGCCAACGGCCACGGAAGCCCGACGCCGATTCAACATGTTAAATCGGCGTCGGGCACCTGAAAAAAAGACCAACGGAGACCAACGCACCACGACCGTGAGGGACACACCGAACAGGGTAGATCAACGGTTGGTTACCGTTGGCCCATATAGTCCAGACGCCCGATTATCTGGTTGGTGTGTCCGGGGCTTAAAAAGCATAGTCATTTATGAATCCAAACAATTTTAGCCTCCAATCATTCCAACAGAAGTGATTTACAGAAGGATCCATTTGGATCACAAACTATGGTGATACATCATAGTTACACCGTAACCCATTCAAACTGCTATGAATATTGAAATAAAATACGTTCTTACCCTTTTCGATGGTATTTCAAAACATCAAGTTTGCAGGGTTGTACAATGTGCTTCAGATGTGACCACACAGCATCACACATCCTATGAGCCATCAAGGCATTGGTTTCTCACAATGTTCAGAATGGAAAATATAGATTTATATAGAATTAGAAACAAATTCTTACCATAGTTTATCTTGTTTTGGTCATTTCACAAGTTTGTGTTTAATTTCCCAAGACATCTTAAACTAAACCGCTTTTCACACAATGTTCTCTTGTATAGTGCTTGCACTCCGGCCCGGGCCTCTGACTGTCAGCCATCGGCCACCTGATATAGCCAAAACATATCACAATATGGTCCAGGAACATTTAGGAAAATCTTTGAAAGATGTTTTATGCAATTCAAATGCAATGCAATAGAATCTCATGTAATAATGAACATTTTATATGATGGTTTGTAAATTAGGTTTTTACACAACCTAAATAGGATTACGATCAGACAACAGTACCGTTGTAAACTTTTGATTCAGACATTCTAGAGCGCTGTACCCAGTCTGTTTTCTGTGCAAAAGGGCGAGAATTGAAGTATGCATTGTTTTCACAGTCTTTAAACATGGTTGTATACATTTGTGATTCCGAACCCTAAAACTCAGTCTGTTACGGGCGACCCCCGTCTTCGAAACCTGATAACGTTGGTAAGGATGTCTTTTTCAATGTCTGGACTTTGACTTGGCCATTCTAATACCTGGATATGTTTATTTGTGAATTATTCCATTGTAGATTTTGCTTTATGTTTTGGATCATTGTCTTGTTGGAAGACAAATCTCCGTCCCAGTCTCAGGTCTTTTGCAGACTCCATCAGGCATTCTTCCAGAATGGTCCTGTATTTGGCTCCATCCATCTTCCCATCAATTTTAGCCATCTTCCCTGTCCCTGCTGAAGAAAAGCAGGCCCAAACCTTGATGCTGCCACCACCATGTTTGACAGTGGGGATGGTGTGTTCAGGGTGATGAGCTGTGTTGCTTTTACGCCAAACATAACGTTTTGCATTGTTGCCAAAAAGTTCAATTTTGGTTTCATCTGACCAGAGCACCTTCTTCCACATGTTTGGTGTGTCTCCCAGGTGGCTTATGGCAAACTTTAAACTACACATTTTATGGATATCTTTCAGAAATGGCTTTCTTCTTGCCACTCTTCCATAAAGGCCAGATTTGTGTAGTATACGACTGATTGTTGTCCTATGGACAGACTCGCCCACCTCAGCTGTTGATCTCTGCAGTTCATCCAGAGTGATCATGGGCCTCTTGGCTGCATCTCTGATTAGACTTCTCCTTGTATGAGCTGAATGTTTAGAGGGCCGGCCGGGTCTTGGTAGATTTGCAGTGGTCTGATACTCCTTCCATTTCAATATTATCGCTTGCACAGTGCTCCTTGGGATGTTTAAAGCTTGGGAAATATTTCTGTATCCAAATCCGGCTTTGAACTTCTCCACAACAGTATCTCGGAACTGCCTGCATGGCCGCGGGAACTAGAGGTGCTGAGGGTGCTGCAGCACCCCCCGCTGACAGCACGTGAATTTAAAATGATGTTACTTCAAATAAAGTTTTGGTTTTTCAGACGTTTTTAATTTTCCACCTTTATTCATAAAATTGTTCCGAATATAATTTTGTCTATAATAGAATATATATATCTAGAATATCAGATTTCTTTTCAAATCCGTCAGAATTAAAAAAAAATCTAATCTAAAAATGAATCGGATCTGATAGCAGAAGGACGATTTATGATGGTCTAACTCCCAGCACCTCATCGAGCTGTTTAACGGGATCAGACAATGAGCGGGATGTTGTTGATGACGCTAGCAGCAGGACTATCGGTAAGACTCTCTATGTGCCCCCCCGCAAACATCGAGCTCCCCCCAGGGTCCAACGTTAATTTTTTAATCACTGGCCCGGACTGAATTATTACTGGCACATATTAAATTTGGAAATAATAAATAAAATACTGTGTTTCTTTACATAAACGCAGGGTTAATTGTCTGTGTGTGTGAGACCAAAAACGACATCCATTAATGTATTTTCCCCTCTTCCCAACATGGTAGGTGAGACAGATGTACAGAGGTTAATTTTGTGCATCTCAAACTAAGTGCGGCTAAGTTCACACGTTTTGTGAAGTTCCTGAATAAGAACAAAATTACCAATAACGGGAGTTCACTAGTAACCAGTGATCTATGATATGAATAGAAATAATATAAAAATATGAATTAGGCCTAACTAGTTGGTTATAAATGCCCATTACCTGGTTATTTGTGTTTTATTTAGGAACCCCAGACGCAATTAGTTGGTAAAGCACAACAATTACCTATAGTTTACATGTGTCCTAGGATTGGGTAATTTGAACAAAATATATTGTCAGGATAATTTGACATCTTTTTTCTTTGTAATTTTTCCAGATTTTCTTCCCTACCCAATTCACTCTCTAATTCTGCCTTCTCGGTAGCTCCATCTGTGGGGTGACGAGGGGTGCGCTGCGCACATGGTTCACCCACCACGTCGCCCCAGCTACCGATTATTTACGCACTGTTCACCCAACAAGGAGGACTTTGGTCGGATCATGCACAGGATGATTACGTTCACCGACTACTTCTGCGATTAAATATACAGGTGCCTTTAAAATATGTAGAATAATATAGCCTATACTTGTATCACAATAATTTAAACAATCTTTTCATGGAATTCAAAGGATTTAGATGTAGTAAATATAATAACTGTGTTTAAGATAATTTTATACATACATTTACATTTAATAATAGTAATTTTTCGTAATCAACGACAACAATAGGTATGATTTCTAACAAGAAATCCTCTGATTTGCTGCTCCATTAAGGTTTGAAAAGACGCAGTCAAATCTGATATGTATATTTGCCCTTTTTTAATTCCTAAAACTATCGGAAGGAAAGTATTAAAAACGGTTTTACCGAAATCACCTATATTTGGCCAATGTCCACACTATAATAACACTTTTTAGTCCTGCGCTAATGCAAACAACATTTTAATTGGTTAAAACAAAAAAGCATTAAAATATTATTGGTCAAAAAGACGACACCGGTATTGCCAAACACAGAGGAGGGAGATGGAACCGCATATGACAAACATAGATTTTATTTTGAAATAAGATAAAATTAAAGCAGGGGAGGGTCAAATATGAAGAGCAATCCTTTTAATACGAGACTTAAATGGTAAAATTGAGCTCTGGCCCGACGTTAGTTCTTACCATCGTGCAGAACCCTGCCCCCCCCCAGCACCCCCCTGATAAAAGATGTTCCCGCGGCTATGCCTGCCTGCCTGGTGTGTTCCTTGTTCTTCATGATGCTCTCTGTGCTTTCAACGGACCTCTGAGACTATCACAAACAGGTGCATTTATACGGAGACTTGATTACACACAGGTGGAATCTATTCAGCATCATTAGTCATTTAGGTCAACATTGGATCATTCAGAGATCCTCACTGAACTTCTGGGGAGAGTTTGCTGCACTGAAAGTAAAGGGGCTGAATTATTTTGCTCACCCAATTTGTCGGTTTTTTATTTGTTAAAAAAGTTTGAAATATCCAATAAATTTCGTTCCACTGTTGTTGTGTCCCACTTGTTGTTGCTTCTTCACAAAAAAATACAGTTTTATATCTTTATGTTTGAAGCCTGAAATGTGACAAAAGGTCGAAATGTTCAAAGGGGGCGAATACTTTCGCAAGGCTCTGTAATTATCATTATTTTTTTTTAAATGTACAGTCTATTGGCTGAGACTTTGTATTGCTGCTCTTGTTTTTTGTTTCATTCAAGGTTTATACATTTTTGAATGACCATCAATATCTTCCTTGTGTTAAACTATTTTGGTACAGTATGAAATAATTTTGTGCATCTAATATGTTTCTGTCTTACAGTTCCGCACCTGTCCGAAACTGTTTTGAACTGGGACGACTGGACACCACAGATTTAATAAATATGTTCAGTGGTTTAACTTTTAGGTTCACTTGTAGCCAGCGTTGGATAAGGTACTTTTTAAAAGTAACTTACATTTGTCAAAAGTAACTTACCCAACTCTGCTTGTAGCTAGCTAAAGGTTAAACACAGCTAAATAGCTGTTTGCCCTTGCTAGCAAATGTTTGAGATTGTGTTCATGGAAGGCAGTAATGTTCCTATCTGGCTAGCTAACTAGCTAGGTAAGTAAGCTAACGGCTAAAGTTACAGACCGCTAATTTAACCATGGAAAAATGTAATTGAAACACGAGCATTAATAAAATATTTTATTTACTTAATAACGCTTTAATATAAAGTGTTACTTACCACTGAAGTTAGAAATTGCAACTTCGCCGAGTCCACCCATTACTCGAATGTTCGTCAGACTGATGAAAAATACTGGGGCAAATCTTCCTCTTCTTTATTTTTACTGGCAGATCGCAACCACCTGAAAGGTGCATATACTGCCACCTACTGTACCGGAGTGAGAGAACAAAATCAGCTCAAATATAATTTAATGTGCATTATGTTTTAAGGACATTCAATATCTGGGAATAACATTATTGTGTTACAGTAAAATTTAGTTAGAGTATTTTTTTGCTAAACAAATGTGGATTGAAAACCATATACTTAAAAGATAAAGCATATAAATTAGTTTTTCCCTTAAAAATTGCCCTATCATTGGGATTTGAGTGACGTCAAGGGCCAAATTGTGCTGGTTAGACATTTGCGTCCGAGTTTATCCCAATCTGCAGCTTTTTAGTAGTTTTCCCAGTCTGCAGTAGTCAGTACCAAAAATTAAACAGCTGTGGCTCATAAATGCAACAGTCATGGAAATTTGTCAAAAAGTTAGAGAAATGTTATGTAAAGTTATTTAATTTATTTATTAAGAAGGTAGTCGGCAACACAGAACTGTGTAATACCTTTATCCAAATCAGTAAAGGGTCATGTTTAACTGTATTTTCATGTTCGTCATGTTTATAATTAAAAAAATAAAAATAAAAATTATTTCATAAGATTCTTAAATCGAGAAATCGTGCAAGTGGTCTCAATCTTAAAATAAGAAAGATAAGCTTGTTCCTTTGCTGGGATAATTAGCAAAATATGTCCACACCTTATTACTAGTTAAATCGAACTTGAAATTAGTTGGTAAATCTTATTAAGAAAAAGTTAGGTATATTTTCTCAAAATAAGACTATTTGTGTTATGTGAAAAATGCTTGACAAGATATTTTTTCTTTTTAAACTTAAAATAAGACTAATTTTCTAGAATCAAGGCTTTTTTACTTTCTTAAAAATCTGTTTTTGCAGTTTAAATGTTATAACCTGCCCCCCAAAAAGGTTTAGGTGAAGTTCAGTCTGAAAGAAACTTTGGGGGGGGGGAGCTTCTAGACACTTCTACAGACCCATTGCCTTGTGAATTAGACATCTAACCTTTAGAGGAAAAGGTTTGGATATTTGGGGTTTTTAGAATTTATTTGTGTTGATAAATAATCACATTTCTTAAAATCTATGGTTAAATACATTACCATTTGACTGCTTTTAGCATTTTAGAAGTTAGCAGTTTGGGGCCTAGGAAACACTGAGAGGAACATTTTGTGAAATATTTTTAATCTAACAAGAAATGGAGGGCCTTGTCTCCCAAACACACACACGCACACACACTAAGACATACTCACACACACTTAATGTCCCTCTACACACACACAAGGAGGGTGGGCCTTAGAGGGGCAGAACTCTACAGTATTTTCTTTTAAACGAGCCTATAGGAGTCCTCGGACCCACTCATCAAAGTTTTGACAGCTGCTTTAAGGGAGGGCTATACCATAGGAAGTCCTTTTAAGGTCAGGAGCATACGTACACCAATAGGAACGCGCGAGGTGGGGGTTCAGGGGAGGGGGTGGACCAGGTGGTGGTCAGTTGGGGTGTCAGGGGAGGGGTCCGGTGGGGGTCAGGGGAGGAAGGCGGGGTCGGGGGAGAGGTGGGAGAGCGGGGGGGTGGGGGGGTTGGCTGTTGACAGTTGGTACTTGATACCCTCTCTGTTACGCATGCAGGTGTGTTAGGTTCTATCTGATGGGCATCTCTTCCATATAGTATTTAAGCTCATTGTGTTTTGCTTTCTGTGTTAATTATATGCCGTAACCTGTTTTGCTCCTGTGTAACCTGCCTGATTTATTTTTTAAGAATTGGCCTGGAATGTTGTTGGAAAGAATAAAACCTCAGTTGTTTGCAATTGTCTCCAATATCCTTGCATCGTGACAACAGTGTGTATAACTGATGTACTGTATGTCTGTTGATGTATACTGTATATGAGATTATTTAAATAAATAATATAGAAATATTATATTTTTTCTTGCCTTAAGTCAGTTAACAATTTGCCTATAGTCTATACATCTAAACAATTATGAATGCTTATGTGTGGGATATTGATATATTTTATATACAGTATATGTGATGATATGGCTGTATATAACATACATGATGGGCTTTGTTCATTGTAAAGTGTCCTTGAGCCCTGGAAAGGCGCTATATAAATAAAACGTATTATTATTGTTATTATTATTATGATAAGTAGGAATATGACATATATGTCAATGAAGTACATGATAATATTTTTTTTATATCACATTTAAATATGTAATTAAAATATATGGTAATACATTTTAAAATATATGTTATGGTTTTTCATATACTGTACATGCCCATATATGTCTATAGGTTAGATTTCCGCATAGGAAGTCACATTTAAATATGTTATTAACATACAGTATATGGTCATATATTAAAAAAATAGGTGTAACCTTTTTTTTTTACAGTATGTCCATATATGGGCATCTATTAGATTTTCGTATGGGATGACTTTCCCAAAGTCCTCTCCTGTGCCAAAGCTTGTTAAATGCATTCGGGGCATCCGTTGGTTTCTAGAAGATTTTTTTAAGGCTAAAAGCTTAGAACAATAGAGGCTGCAGAGGTTTAGATACTACTTTAACACATTGCTTTAAACACCATTAGTTGGACTTTATTAACATACTTCTCATCTCTGTTGAATTGTCATCTGATAGACTGGATCCATGTCTCTGTGTCTCCTCAATACTGCTCACTCCTCATGTCTTGAATGCAGTTTTTCGAGCAGTAGACACTCCACTTTCTGGACTTTTTAAAGTACAGTTTCTGCAGCTGAAAGATAATTTTGTGCTAGTATTATTTGCTCTACAGAAGGTGCTGGTGGAACTTATTTATGGCAGTGACGGCCCTTAGGTATGCTTGTCATCTTGCGGTAGGCAACATGTGTGCAGACGGACTGGGTCCTGGCTGCATGGGCTGTCAACCAACCTGAGAAAGGGAGAGAGCAAATAAATATAGGGGGTTCTTGAGATCAGACCGTCTCAATGCAATGACATGAAAATGGCATCTTAAGTGAACGGGCCACTTAATTTCTGCAGCAGGGTGTGCGAATTGTGGTTTACCTCATTTGGTATGCCATCACATTGACTGTGACAGAGATCCTGGATAATCATTAATTAAAATCTTAACATTTCCAAGGTAGATTAAATTACTCTTAATGTAAATGTAAATTAATCCTGAATGTAAGGAAATGCTTACAACAGATTAGATGCCCCCCCTAAGGTCCTAGGCTAGCCTAGCGGCTTTAAGCTAGCCCGTGAAATATTAATGACTATGGAGTTGGCACAAAGAAGATTTGTAAAAGGAGCTGCATTCGAATGAATTAATGTAGCAGCAATGGATTAATAGCCGGGAATTGCATGGGCTGGTTGGAGGCACGGCCTCACAAATGCAGTCAGAAGCAGGCCCACTACCCAACTCTGGACCGGAGATGCACCAGAGCATTCGCTAAAATATGCAGATGATCAACAAATACAACAGTAAGAGCACTGAGGATTAACCAGGTGCATGCTAGGATAACTGTTATGCTCTAAACAGAGCTGGTCAGCTTGGATGAGTCTGTGACACAAGTGAAAATAAAGATAAGCAGAGCAACAAAACATTACATAATAACTTTGTTAGGGGAGAACTTCCACAGTAGAATGCACACTGAAATGTTCAGAGCAATGCACACTGTAGAATGAAAAGGAAGAAGGTTCGTTTGGTCAGGTTTAATTAGTGATGGCAATAGTGATTAAGAAGCATAATTATAGGCTTACAGCCTGATTACAATGAATAGCAGCTGATACTTGTTATAGAGCTGCATTCAGGGTAACGTGTTAAAGGGTTGCAAACGCACACTGACTTGATGGCAGTAGCAGCTGGTGCTTTGTCAGTTGCTATGGAGATTTGTTCAAAGCAACAAGTAAACCGAGTGCATTCAAGTCTAGTGTTCTCTCTTAAATTTCTGTTAATAATTCCTAACATCATTTAAAATCTGTCATTTGGATGAAGGCCTAACTGTGCTGTCTTTAGTGCAGTGGTTCTGAAACCTCCCCTCGGGGACCCCCAGCCAGTCCATGTATTTGAACTACAGTACCCCTCAGCCTAGCACACCTGATTCAACTTATCTTCTAATCAATATGTTGTTTATTAGTGAATCTGATCTGATGGTTCGGGGCTACAGCTAAACTGTGTCACATCTGGGGGTCCGCCATGAGAGGTTTGAGAACCACTGCTTTAATGGACTGTGGTTTGGAATCTTTCCCTCTCTTTCACACTCTTTCTCTCACTACGTTTTACTCTTATAACCTTACTCTCTCTCTCCCTACTCATTCTCTTCTACTTTCTCATTCTTTCTTTCTACTAAATTGTTGATTCTTTCTAATTGTTCGTTCTCTTTTCCTCGGTCGGTCGTCGTAGCATTCTGAGCGTTCCTCTGAATATTCATACTGTGTGGCTAGTCTGTAGACGCTGATTTAGGAGCAGAGGATCTAATAAGCTTTAGTCAGTATGGCGGATAGCTAGCGACAGCCCACTTAATCTAGACTATTTACATACACACGCACACATCCGCTGTTTCATAAAGGCTAACCCATCAAGTGTCACACATTAATTTCCATAGCAAAAAGCTAAAGTTATGCTAAACCATGGTAGCAGTTGTAGTGGCTGAGATATTATTACGCTGAGCTGCTTATTTCGGTCACAAAACACATTTTAATATCAAAATCCTGACAGTGTCTGCCAGAAATTGCTGCAAATGCTCAAATGAATGGTAGAAACCGAGGCTAGAAAGTGAATGAACAAATCTATCAAATAACCTATTTTCTAGATGCATCCCTCAGGCTTTTGTGAAGCCATAACTGATTCTGCTCAATAGACAAGACTTGAATCAGTGACGTAAACATGCTGTTGTGGCGTCTGCTTAATAATAATGGGAGTTCTTCACTGAAGCCACCCTGTACTAGGCAGCATGCCTGTCGACCACACACCGGTAATTTCCCCCTAATAAACCCCCTAGGTCAGATTATGAGCAATGAATAACCGCAAAAAGACTCCAGAAATGAGATTACTGATGCATTATGGGTGAAGTCATCGCTCAGCGGGGGAGGTGCAGGTGACTAGAGAGGAAGTCCATCATGCGATGAGATGTCTTACCTCACCCACACAGGCACCTACGAATGCAAAGAAGCACAGAATCTCAAAACCAAAAAAGTTTGCAATTAGACATATTGTTGAAATATAGGTTATTTACAAGCGAGTAGTGTCAAGACATATGGTGAATATTAAGAGAATATCAAATGATTAGTGTCTAGACATGTGGACATGTCAACTCAGAGAAAAATTGAGTAGTGTCGAGACACATGGTGAATGATAGCAAACCCAGAACATTTGCTATATGGAATGATAGTACACAAATAGAGCAGCAGCATTGGCTCAGTTAGTGTCAGTGTTTGTGTGTCAGTGCGTTTCAACTTGTGTCAGTGTTGGTGCCTGTGTGCTATGGCTGGATGTGTGGAGACTCCCTTTGGAATAGTGCCACCGGCGCCAATGGTCTCCAGGGTGCAAATAGCCATTACGTGTAGGTCTGTGCAGGCAGTTAGCAAGGGCAAATCCATGGCTGGTAAAGCAAGATGTTTTTGAGCCTGATGGTCACAAGATGAGAAAAGATGCTGTAATATTGCTTGCCAGGGGGAACAGTCCATTGCTTCCTCAAACAGTGCCTGGTGGTGGCGTCATGGAAGACATCTCCAGATATGTGTTGGGCCGTATGCCCAACTCTCTAATTATGCTTTACACTTTTGCCTGGCGCAGTTTCTGCAACAGACGGTGACGTAAAGCAGTCAACATACTCTCGATGGCACGGCTTTTGAAAGTCTTGAGGATGTTAGGGCTCCGTTGAATTACTGTCAACCTTTTTGTCCGTATTGTTGTAAATGATCAAATCTGGTCCTGTTTTGATGGCACACCAGATTTTGGTCCTCTCCACTTCAGCTCAGTTGATGAAAGTAGTGCTGTAATCTGGCTTCAGTCTGACAAGGCTCAATGTTTACCTCTGTAGGCTGACTCATCACCATTTGCAATCAGGCTCATCACTGCCAGCCAAAGCGTAATGATGGTTTTGGAGTCATGGGTGCAACACAGTGATCAGAAATTGCACTGCCTGTCAAAACGTCCAGGATTCAGCAGGTGGGTGTTCATCTGATGGACCATGAAAATGCAAACACACGCACAGACGGCTTTCCACAGCTATTACAGCTTTAACTATGTTTTGTTATCAGTGCACAAAAACCCTCCCTTTTATTATGAATGATAACAATTATAGTAATATAAATTACATTCATTCGTTGTGCTTAAAGCCTTAATAAATACTGAGAAACCAATAGAAACACTTAACAGAAAAGTAAATGCTATTTATTGACTAACAAAGAATATATAAACAGTGTTTTGATCCTTTTCCTATTTTGTCCTGATATACAGTATTCTCTAGTGTTCACGCTCCAGCCACAGACACACCTCTCTCTGCATTGGGTCTGGATAGGCGAGAGTTGTGAGAGCAGTGTGCAATGAATCATGCAGGACCACAATCAGCCTAAAACAAAGGCTATAAATCACACACAGAGTGATCCGAAGGCTTTCCCCAGTCAATATTAAAGGGTCTGAGTACAGAAGGATGTGCAGAGTGAACTCCATACATCACACACTGCATTCTGGGACAGGTTTGGTTTTGAGGGGGAGGACATGTGGGCTTACTGCTGCTATTCTGTGTTCATTTATAAATATGTATGTATGTGCTGGATGTATGTACTGCATGTGTCAGTATCTATGTGATGCATTGCATGGGAGTACACATTTTTTATGTCTGTATGCACAGTTTGATTTTATATATGTTGGCGCCTGTGTTGTGACGGATTACATTTATGTACAACTTTGTATGGGATATCGGTAAATTAGGCTCAAAACGTATTGATTGAAACACACAAACGCACGATTGTGGCCTGGAGACATGACAGTGTAAAAACAAACAGTATGGCAATGCTCTCGCACAGGTTCAAAAAGTTTGGCTAAAAGCTATTGGTATGCAGTTAATATAGAGGCCAGTCAACAAAAAGTTTTAGATAAAATAGAAAACAAATGCCTTGCACTGGGTTTGAACTCCTACAGCCCAGGAGCCATATTACCACCATCCACCGTCCCTACGAAAACACCCTATGAAGCTGCAGGTTTATTGGATATAAATGAGGCTCAATGTTGCATCCATTTGCAATGTTCCAAAAACGTAGATGGAATTATAATTCCCAATTGGATCTGGGGCAGAGCTAATTCACTGAATATGTTTCATGTTCCAGTTTTCACCTGGACATTTTGAACATTACATCATCATCAACCTATGGATTGCTTGTTTCTGTCTTCAACCATACACACCAGATACCAACCTTTTCATCAGTAGTATATTTAAGCCGCTCTATTTGTGGTTTGCCTTGTAGGCCATTGTTTTTAGTAATGTGACTGTTGCAGTATGTATAGAGTTACTGCATAGCCAGATTATTTTTGTTTATTCAAACCTTTATTTACCTTTGCAAGTGCCTCCTGATATCTCCTTCTTCAACGACATTACTAACGACACTCCAACCTAAAAAGGAGGCAGCGAAGAAGGACCGCTCAACTTTGCAAAGGGCAGAGCCATTTACAGTCCGGTATGTGAGAAAGACTTTGATAGTGACGAACAGGAGGACATCATTATGAGTTGCCTCGTTCGCTTCCAGTCATACAAGCGCTGTAATCCCCCCTTCCATTTGGGTAGTCCAGATCGTTTACAGCCCCCTCGGTTTCCCATAATGCATTATGGGACGGAGCTATGGGACTCTGTGGAGAAATACCTTCAGAAGGACCAAGAGATAAATTCTTCAGGTGAGGATGACTGGGAGGAGCAACAGGTGCGGGCTGATGACGGGGAGCGATACCACCATCTCCCCAACCACCAGTTCCGCTAGCAAGACAGCCTAGATTACTAGTGTCTCCCCAGATACCAGTCCTGCTAGCCAGGCAGCCTAGCCAGCTAGCATCTCCCCAGGTACCAATCCCACTAGACAGGCAGCCTAGCCAGCTAGCGTCACCCTTGCTACCTATCCTGTTAGCCAGGAAGTCTTTCCAGCTAACAAAACTCCAGAATCCAGTCCCACTAGCGAGGACAAAAACCCAGCTAGCGCCACTCCTTGACATGCTGCTGCAGACCATCCTGTCGCTGCCACAACCACTGCTGCACTAGCCTTGGCTGTCCAGTCCAGCTCTACTCACTCCGCTGGGAATCCAGCCAGCCCAGATCCCAACTCCGCCAGTGAGTCCTCCAGCCTGTGTACCGACTCCACTGGTGAGTCCTCCAGCCCAGGTCCCCAGTCCACCGGTGATCCAACTGGCTTGGATTCTCACTGCACCACCCACGTCAGTGCAAGTGGCTCCACCCCTATGCTTGTGCCAGTGGCTCCACTTCACACATCAGTGCCAATGGCTCCACTTCCTACACCAGTGCCGGAGGCTCCACCCACCATGCCAGTACCAGCAGTGGCTCTGCCTCCTGCGCCAATGCCAGCGGCTGTGTCCCCAATGCCTGTGCTGGAGACTGCCTGCTCTATGTGTGCTGATGGTTCCGCCCCCTCTCCTGTTTCCGGGAGGTGCCGCTCCCTGTACTGGTGCCCCCAGCTACTGCTCCATTAGGTGTCATTTCAGTGGCTGGAGCCGCTTCTTGGAAGGGGGGGGTACTGTCATGGTTCCTAGCCGTAGCAGAGAATATCAGTGAGCTAATGAATCTGAATCTGAATCTGTGTCATGTTTCTGTTTTCATAGAGACATCTGAACATTACATCATTAAACAATGGATTGCTTGTTTCTGTCTTCAACAGTGATGGGCAGTAGCGTCGCTACAAGTAGCGCCGTTACTAGTTTAATTACATTTCTCAGTAGCTTGGTCATAGCGTTACTGTTTTCTGAATCAAAAAGCTTTACAGTAGTGAAGCTATTTTATTTATCAAGTAGTGTGGTAGCGTCCACACAAGCTACATTTTCACAAGTATTTCTGAAGTTCAACTCTGAAATACAACCGCTAAGGATGTAAAAAATCAGTAAGTGACTCACGCCACCGCCATACACAGCTTGTATGTGTAGCCGAATAGTGATGTGCGAATCCTGAACTATTTGTTTTTTTTAACGAGTCTTTTCAGTGAAATGGGTGTACTGAATCACTGCTCTAAAAGATTTGTTCATGTGAATCACTTTAGCGCAAGTCAAAACCACACAGATTTAGCAGGTAAAGTCGCGCAGAGTGTCGTCTAGAGTTTCTTTCAACTCCTCCCACCTCCTCCCTTTCGTTGTTTGTTGCCATTCTCTTCTTCCCAGTCCGCGAGCCTAAAGAATCTCTGTCTGATATTCAGAAATGGTCCTACTCCCAGCAGAGAGTGAGGAAGATATTCTAAACCCAGACTTACTAACCAAATGTTATAAAATATGTTGACCACATATTACAGTGATAGACAATGTAGCCTAACAGAATAATAGAGGAGTATATGTAGCATATTACAACTGATGTAATCTGTTCATATTCATATCATAATGTGTTCATATGTTAAGCTAGCTAAATAATCCAAGTAATAATTTCGTTCATAGGGTTTGTGTCACATTTTACTGTAGTCAAATGTAATGATGGGCATAACTTAGGTCGACAAAGGTTTACTTTATGAAAACTAATTTGCTTTTTGTCTGAAAATGGTTCATTTGTTTTCATGTGTGCTTGAAACATTTAATTCAGCTATATTATAGAAAACAATGATGCCATCATGAGAATTGAGCAGTAGAACAAAAGGATTCAATAAATATTCTTTTAAAAGATAGCATTGACTTTGAATGAAGTCGGTTCAATCTAAAAAATGTGCTTACATGTAGTAAGCTACTTTTCCCATTTTTTTGTAGCTTAGCTTGCTACATTTTCCTAGGGGGAGCTTCAGTGTAGTGAAGCTTCTTTTAGTATAGAATAACTAGTAGCTTAGCTCACTAAATTTTACAAGTAGCTTGCCCAACACTGGTCTTCAACCATACACACCAGGTAATAATCTCTTTATCAGCACTATATTTAAGCCCCTCTGTTTGTGATTTCCCATGTTGGTCATTGTTTTATGTATTGTGTGTTTGTTGAAGCATGTAGAGTGCTATTGCATAGCCAGATAGTTTATGTTCTGGCATATTAGTACTAAAGTAGAGATAGTTCTGCAATACCTTGACTCCCTGTAGTCCATTTACTTTTGTCAGTGTGTAACAGTGTGGGACTCCTGTTCCATATGGACTGAAGAATGGACTCTGTGTTTAGGTTTATATTTCAGTTTTTAGTGGGTATTTCCAGTGCATATATACTGTTGGTTTAAGTTCTATTGAATGTATATTTGACTCTTATATTGTGTGTGTGTGTGCTGTGTAGCGCCTTCCCGTCATTCACCTGGTACTGGTAGGGACTGATTGCGCCTAATTATCAGATTCTATCCAGCTGGTAAATCAGTCCCTATATCATGCCAGGTGAATGAGAGGAAGGCGCGATTCGTTAACAGTATTGTCAGTGTGGTATTTTGGCGCGGTAGAGAGGATACTGTAGAGGAGCTCCCGTTCTAGCAAGGCTGTAAAAAGTGAGTCGTGTGGGTTGGGAAGGTTAAAGCGTACGCTCTATACTATTTATGCCATTCAGTGTTCGTGGGACTGATTCTGCTAAATTAGTCAAATGTAAATTTCAATGAGGTATACTGTATATGTGAATCTGGCATTAAAAAGCTTAACAACTTTTGACAGATACATGGGTAAAATCTTTATCCACACTTTTTTGCATAAGTAAAATTGATGTTCAGAGGCTGATCAAACAAATACTGTAGCCTCAACACATTTTTCCTCAAACATACTTTAATTCATTTATTTTTCATTTACTTTTGTCTTCACTCTGCATTTCTGCATTAAAATAAGCCTTGAGCACCATAAGAGACAATCAACTAAATTTCTGGAACAGACCAAATGTGCATAATATCTGCTTTTATTTACTGCACTCTACTCAAATGTTTTTGTAATCTTCACCGGAATTTACCTCTCAGTAGAAATCCTTCAAATTTGTCTTGTATTGAACCAAGCGCTGAGAATTTCAGTAATTCCTGTGACAACCAATCCTGATATTCCTTTGAATGCAAGTTCTTGCTGATGTATTGGTGTGAATAGGTCAACTCTCCTTAATTGCCCTTCCCATATTGAATCTGGGTTAGCCTAATGAAATGGCTTTCTCACTGATCGAGATAGATAGTGGGTCAAGACTGTGCTGGGCTACTGCGACAGACAATTTGTATGATACCCTACTCTCAGGGAGCAGAGGGCTCTTGCTAAAGTAAGTGTACTATAAAGTAATCATGGTGTCACTTGGGATGCTGGCCAGTATATAGTGATGAAGAACCAAGTAGGGAGCTAAAAATGCTGGGACTAGTATTTCAGCCTAATAGAGTACAGAGAACAGATGCCTATCTTTTCTGGTCTGCTCCTGGCAATGAATCCAGATGCTTGTCCACTGCTGTGGTCATCAGCTACTGGGAATTCATTTAGGAGAGTCCTTTTCTCAGCCGCTGTCAGACTGTGGGCATTGGCATGTTGTTGGCAGGCCTAGTGGTAAGAGTGCTGGTCTAATAACCAAAAGGTTGCTGTTTTAACTCCCCGAGCTCATCAAAATGAATTATATGTGGCATTTACCAGTAACTCTAATGCTGGATTCACACCAGATCCGGCAAACTGGTTGCATTGCGGCAGAAGTCCATTAATTTCAATAGGAAGCAATGCGCACCGCTGCTGCAAATCTACCGGAACCGGCAAAATGTGGATGCGGTGCGGCGGGTGTGTCGCAAGAGTTTAAATAAACTTGTGCGGTGCTTTGCCGTACGGTGCCAGAACCGGAAGTTGATTTACCTTCAAGAAAGAGCTAATATGTTGCTTTAATCTATGGGTGTGTGAGATTGCAAGAAAAGCTTTGACAGCTCAGTAGATAGTTTTCATATTGTCAATGAATACTAAACTGAAAACAGTTCCTGCCAGTCACCTTGCTGGAGGACAGTTGTATGCAATGTTGCCCACCATCTCGTAGATGCGGAAGATTAATTCCGATGTTGATTGCAGTGTACACATGTGTCTGCATTACGATGCCGGACAGGGATTTTTTGCCTTGTCTGGTGTGAATTCAGCTTAACTGCTCTTGTATGTCGTACTGGTCACAAGCGCATCCTTATACGAAGCATCATCTGTCAGTGTGGCCAGAGTTTTTTTTTTATTTAACCTTTATTTAACCAGGTGGGCACGGTGAGAACAATTTCACATTTAAAACGGCGACCTGGCCAAGATAAAGCAAAAAGGTGCAAGTACACATAAATACAAATACACAAGAATTACACAAAGGGTACAGTAAAGACAAAAGCTAAAAGAATAGTCGAAATACAGTCGAAATTGAACGAGGTAGATGTAAGTACATGTACAATTAGTGCAAAGAAATCTTAGGTTTAGAGGTAGATCGAATTAGTATACATTGCAGGCAAATAAAATGTAATAAGTTAACATTAGTATGACAATTTACTGTGCAAATGGTAGCAGTGCAAATAACAGTTGATAAATAATATATTTAAAATAAATACTGTTCAAGGCAGTATATACACAGGTGCTTATTTGGCAGAGTGCCACGGTAATGGATCAGAATAGGGAAAGGTAGTGCACATTTGGGTGGGGGGGGTCAGCAGGTGCAATGGTCAGACAGAAGCTCTGATAATTGAGATTTAAAGGAAGTTAGGGGGACAGTGGTCACGAGTTTTAGAGTCTTCTGTTCCCGGAAGAGGTTATGTTTTTAAAAACCTTTTTAGTGCTAGTAAAACTGTGGTGCAATGTAAAATAAATAGCCTGTTTAATACTGATTGGCAAGTTGCAGAGATCCAACTTGAGATTTCTGTTCTTTGTCTTATAGTATGTATACTTCTCTACATTGCAATGATAATTGTTTAGTATGTTCAGTTTCTATTCCACACTAACAGATACTGTACCTTTGAGACAAACACCGAAGTGTTTGTCTTTGTGTTTCACATTAAGGAAACTAGAGGGACTGTGACTATTCCGTCCTTCTAAATTGTCTTTTATGAAACACTGATTTATCTGCACACATTCCACACAACATTCACTGATTTAACCTGGCATCCTTACGGTTATGGATGTGGCCAATCTGTGGCATGAAAGGTAACCTAATTTAATTTATACAGAATTACAAAAAAAATTTATAGAGGCCCCCAGAATAGATTTTCTAGTCAAATCTAAATATTTTAAACATTCTAAGCCCCTGAGAATCTATCTGGGATATCCCACCAAATTCTGCCCAAGAACTGACCTAATAAGTCTCTGAGTACCATAGTAGGCTACTGAAATGTAAAAGCAAATAAAGGGATATGCAATCACTTTCAATCAGTACATAGTTAACTAACAGAAAAATAACAATAAAAAATTATTGCTCACAAAAGTAAAAACATTGCACAGATACAGCCTATGTGGGAGGTCAGGAAGATATAAGCATCTGCTAGGAAAACATATAGAAATTCACAAATGAAGGTTTCCAGATAAATACATAACACCAAATGTTGAGTTGGACTACAAGGTCAGATGTCATGTTGAAAAAAAATCCTGTCATTCAGTTGAGAATCTCCATACTAACTCAAAAGCATGGTGGTGGAAGCATTTTAGATTGGGGCTACTTTGCTGCCTCAGAGCCTGGCCAGTTTACTAATACTAAATGAATCAACATATTGAATAAATCAAGATTTTCACATTGGACCAATGAATAGCCATTGAATAGCCAATAAGACATTAGTCAGCAGGTTGAAGATAAAATGAACATAGATCTAGATCTGGCTCAAAATAAGAAAGCGAGGGGATGCAATGAGTCAAAGCCCAGATCTTAATTATCTGTATATATATATCTTGAGCTGACTACTCAGTTAGGGCAAGTGGGCAAAAATTGTGTACTTGAATATTTATGTATTTATTTGCAAGAGGAGTAAAACAAATACAAACATAATCAATTGGTAGTGTGGAAACTAATATTAAAATGTCCAAATGTCTAAAAACAATTTCAGTAGGCGTACCTTCTCACAATACTGTACATGTACTTGTCTAAAAAGAATGCATGAGAAACCATCTGTACATTCAAAAATTCCTAGAATTCCAGCAGAAAAGTGTGTTGATATGGCCAAATGCTGTACTTGGTGTCATTGGTCTCACTAGTGCACTAAGTGACATTTCACAGGTGACTTAATTATGATATATAGCGGACTCACAGTGTATATCTAGCAGAGGACACTTTCTAGAACCTGGTAGATAAACTGCCCAATCCCTTCCTCCAACTCACCTCTAGTATTTCTCTCAGTCTTAAATCAAATAGAGCAGCAACCAGGGAACAACGCAGAAGCAATTTAGCTCCCAGTTAGTGGTGGAAGTAGTGAGCAATCTTCAGATAAGGAGCTGTGGAACACTCAACAAGCCTTTGCACTACAGCAGGTCTAGTCTCTGAACATGCGCATCGATGCAAAAACACACAGATCAAAAACTGTAGTATTTAACATTATAGATACTCAAAAAACTTGCATTATTGAGTTCAAAGTTCATCATGTATCTTGGACATGTTCATGCACCTCAAATCATAAGGATTTGCTATAGTAGTCAGATTGAGTGGGAGTGAATCTAAAGCACCCAGAATGGAAATCTAAGCTATTGGATGCCTCCCACATACTCTTCTTGGATTCCATAGCATCATCACATCACAGTGGTTATGTAAGTGCTAACAAGAGAAGGAACTGTCAAAATGTTTAGCTATGGATACGAGGACATCCCTATACATAGTCTGCCTTCTTCCTGTTAACGCTACAGGCCTATGCACAGTGATTCAGCCTCAGCCTGATAAAGGCTCATTATTCTGTCCATAATACACACATACAGTCCATGACAGCATGGATTTATGTATATTACTCTGAAAAATTAGTTCCTTGTACATATATTTAAGTAAACAGGCTGGTACAGAGTAAAAGCATACAAAGAAAGTCGTGAGGGACATTACAGATAAAAAGATCATGTGATCTCCATGGAGACGAGCAATGCACAGATCCACAAATAAATACATAAATACTGTGTACAATATTAAAATTGAAATTAAATCATGTACAGCAGACACATATACAGATGGATTTGAAAAATAAGCAGGTGCATGGATCAGATTTGTTTTTACAGTGTAGCGGTGGTGGGGCCTGTGTCTGATGTGGACCTGGAAGAGAACAGTGATGATGGTTTGGAGTTACGTCACACATTACAGCCGTGTTAGCTTCGCTGTAATTCAGAAATGTTGAAAAAGCTACCTAGAGTTTGGGAACATTTAGACGGAAGTCAAACAGCTGATCTTGTTTCCTTACTACCTTTCTTATTGTGTTCCAAGATGTACCCAAGCACACCTCTGTCCTGGCGCATGACGTGGATGTGGGAGACACCCTTCCCATTCGACAACATCCATATCGGTTAAATGCGCGATAAACAGAGGTTATGAAAAAGTGAAATTCTCTATTTGTTAAAGAATAAAATGGCAAAACCCAGTCACAGACTTGGATCTATCCCTGCATTCTTGTTCCCAAACCAGACGGTTGTTTGTTTGTTTATTTATTTACTTGGGACAGTGCACTTTAATCAACAATCTTACACTTCTGTACAGACTGTAAATGAGCCAGATTATAGCATAGATGCTAATTTCCATCTGTAGTCCCAAACCTAACCTGCATGATTTTGATGGTGGGGGAAACCGGAGCACCCGGAAGAAACCCACGCAGACACGGGGAGAACGTGCAAACTCCACACAGAAAGGCCTGGGATGACCGGGGTTCAAACCCAGAACCTTCTTGCTGTGAGGCCTCAGTGCTGGATCGCAGGATGAATTTAGTAACTGTACCGGATTCATATCCACTACCCCGTTTGGAAGATTGTATTGACTGGATTGGCACCGCTACCTTTGTAAGTAAGCTTGACTTGCTTAAAGAGTATTGGCAAGTGCCTCTAACCCCAGGAGTCAGCAAAACCGCTGCTTTGTAGCACTCTGGTTTTAACTGCTCCTAACTTCGACAAACCTTTCAAGTAAGAAGTAGATGCCAGCATGGTGGTGGCAGGTGCAGTCCTCTTAGAGGACGATGAGGAGTGCTTGGATCGTCCAATCAGTTTTTTTTCCATAAAGTTCAATCCATGTCAGTCACGGTACTCAACCATAGAAGAAGAAACGCTAGCCCTGTTGTTAGCCTTCCAATTCTTTGAGGTTTATGTTGGGTCCAGTACCGTGCCTGTTATGGTTTTCACGGACCATAACCCACTTACATTCCTTAGACAAATGTACAATCAGAACCAGCGTCTTAAGAGGTGGGCTCTGACTGTACAGAGTTACAATCTGAGCATTACCCATGTAAAAGGGGCCACAACCTGGTAAACCTAGCCACTCACTTAGACTGGTTACGTTGTAAGTTGATGTTCAGCCACTGAACCAGGGGTATTCAACTGTGGACCTCGAAGCCAGATCCACTCGACTTTTTCATTGCAACCGTCTAATCTAAGACTTATTTAGACCTGGGACACCAGGTGAGTCTAATTATTGTTAAGGTAGAACAGAAAACCATCAAGCTCCCGACCCCATAGGGTTAAAGTTGAATACCCCTGCTCTAAACTATAGTTTGTGTGTTTTGTGGTGGGCGTGTTACATAACCTGGTCTTGTGTGGTGTTCTGTGTGTGTGTTTGTTCTGCTCTGTGTGTCTTTTCTGTACAGGTGAGAAAGTAACAAATGGGGGCTCGTCTGGGATGTCACTATGCGCTGTTCAAGGATCTCTTTGGTTGGTCACTGAGGTGTGGTGTTAGGGTGTAAGGGCCAGCTTGGTGTAATTTGTTTTTAGGGTTCTTGTGCCTGTTTTGTCTTTGTGTTCATCAAGGTTAGTGTTCGGGAATGGCGTCATCAGCTGTAGAAATATTTCTGGCAGGCCAATCTGCGGAGGCGTTGTTACAGCTGCGGAAGGCAGACCTAGTGGCGGTGGCTAGACACTACAATCTAGTAGTGAGCAAACAAGCAATCAAAGCAGAAGTGGTGGAGGTTATAAAGAACCATTTTTTGAATTTGTCAGCGCTATCTGCAGCTGGCGTAAAGGGTTTAGGGGATGAGGAAGAGGACGGGGGTGAGGAGGATGAGGGGTTGAGGACTCCCTCGCCAGCACTGTTGGCATTGTTGATCGAGCTCTGATGACAATGTCCAGTTCAATGGTGTTTTGCTTGTTGATACCGTACATAATAGTGAACAACTAAAATAAATGAACAGTGTGGGTTTTAGGAGAGGCCCGTGTGAGAAATCTAATTGACAATTGATATTGTACATGTTGAGGAGTGATCAGAGGTACCGGGGATCAGGGATATGCTTAAAATGGCTTTGTTACTAACTTCATAGTATTAATACTTCACAGGGCATGTTAAAGGCATACTTTACCATAAATCAGCTACTTAATATACTAATTACTTAAACGTGCAATATGTAATTTTTGGCCGCCAGGGGGCTCTCAATCAAAACTATAGCAAAAGATGTAG
>JACXGM010002331.1:22669-47655 GCA_016801145.1 Umbra pygmaea
ACTTAGAACAACTAGAGCAGTCACAGGTTATATGACGCCATTTACGGGCGACAAAATGAAACGTCCCGTGTCTTCGAATTATATTACAAATTTCTCTGGATTTGAAAGTTAGTGGAAACATTTAGGATAATGTAAGTACACAACTAAGAAATATATATAATATATGTATAGTGATGTTTGCTTTTAATGCAAAGTATGTGTTTTGATTGATATTACATATTGTACCTTTAAGTTAGCAATGGCCATTTGTGTCATACTAAATGTGCCAACACATTTGACAGTGAGTGAATTTGAATTTTGTGGTACCATAGGCTTTCACTCTTTTTAGTTTTGTGACAGTATTGTGCCAGACTTTAGTATCTACACAAATCACCAAAAGATGACTGCCATTTTGCACCATTTGCATGATGTACTTTGTTCTTATGTACTGTGCTGAAGTAACAACTGTGTTTTGAAACATTAACAAGTCAGATTTTCTATTGAGGCTCGTTGCTCTCCAGCGAATCCTTGTGTCCAGATCAGGCACCTGTGGGTTCAATCGTGAAAGTATAGGTGAACAAAATCATCCCGTGCATGATCCGACTGAAAGCTTCTGTGTTGCATTCACAGTGGAGAAAAGAATTGGCAACTAGGTGACATATGGTTAGATGAACCATGTTTGCGCCCTTTGCCATCCCACATATCTGTCCAGGGAGTTGCGGAGATTAGGTAGTAAGTAATTCAAACTACTTTATGTAGCCAGATGTGCGGGACTGACAGACCATACTGAACCGCTGTAATAAACTTGAAGTTCTCTACATACCACACTAAACCCTCTGATAAAAAAATCCTTCCACCTTGTAAAGTATATTTATCAATACAACAACTGATAGAAACATTGATAAAAAAAAACTCATTGGGTTAGAAAATCCAGGACAATTGTGAGCCACAATTGCCAAGGCTTGTAGTGTGATCGATATAACAGAACACTTTGTTACGCGAAAGGAAACATTACTTCATTCTTTTTCCAATTTTCTGTCTTTTCATGTGATTGCATAATAGTATGTATTTTGCTCACAAAAATGTTTAATCTGGCACTTTAACCAAGCATGGGTTAGTATGTGATATTTCAAAGGGCCTTTAATTTGAAACCCCACGATGAATGTTTCTGAAACTTTTTGTCAAGCTACTAGGGGTGCTGGTTAAGGTATCTGAAGTGGAAGGAGTGATGGGAAACAGACAGTTTAATTGTAATCAATTCATGAATACTGTGTTAGTGTGCAATATTTCAAAGGGCCTTTATTCTGAAACTCTAACCAAGCATGGGTGAACCATATATTACTGTCCTAGAAATGTTATGAATATGATCCCAGCACCTCTGAGTCCTTGTAGCATGGTGTGTCCCTTAAACCAAAATGTAAAAGTCTCTGTGACTAGCATTTAACGGGGCACTGGTGACAAAGCATTTTAATGAGAATTTTTGCGGCAATCCCTCTAAACTAATTCTATGAGCACATCCTGATTTTGCCAAGTGGTTGCTGTCCCGAGACCACTATCTTTTATGAGGACCCTGGTACAACAACTGCCTCTGCCAATCACCGTTTATGATGTCATCACCCTGAGCCCATCCTTCTGCAGAGTGCAAAATCAGGATGTGCTGTGAGCACTAAAAAATTGTAAAAAATAAATAAACATAAAGTCAGTTTACCTTACCCTTACCCTAACCTTAACCTCACCTTACCCTAACCTTAACCTCACTAACCTAGCATGTTATCCCTGAACTAATTTGTTGGACTCTGCAGGTAGTTGTTGTTCCAGGGTCATCATAAAAGACATTGGTCTCAGGACAGCAACCATTTGGCAAAATCATGAAAGCCACGTCTATGATGGTTCTACCAAGTGAAGGAGTGTGGAAACAAACACAGGGCTAATACAAGGAGTTTTTATAGACTTCAAATGAAACAACTAACGAGGGTACTTAACAAATAGCCTGAAACCCATGTACAATCAAGCACAAACACTAGTGGATAATCCCAGGTTATATAGAGGTGTGATGAGGAGACGAGATGCAGGTGTGCTGGGGTGATTGACGTGTGTAATCTATGTCCTTCTGGGATGTTGGAGAATGGTGATCAGACTCGTGGTTTAATAGACCGGCGAATCCGATCTCTGGGTGAGAGGAGGATTCGTGCAACGTGATCTCACAGAATTCTGTGAAACTGCCAAGGATTTTGAAGTCATTTCACAGAATTTTGAGAGATCAGGCTGATTCGTGACAATGTCGCAATAGTCAGGGATTGGCAGGAATGACATTTTACATGGGTATGTCTGAACAAGATGTCAGTTCTGGAATCAAGGTGAGTAATATGGTAACAAAATAAGAGTAAACAGTCCAGACATACCAAGGTGTTTGTGTCGCTATTCTTTATGTCTATTAAATTCAGGGTGAGGAGGTCTGAGTGGCCGGCATGTTAAGGAGTATCAATTTTTTATATCTGTGGAGGTCGAAGTCAAAGAAGGCATGTCAATTAAAGTGATGTTGTAGTGTGTTTGACATTGTGTTCAGTGAGTTATGTACAGAATAGATTAATGGCGAACTGTCACCAGCGTACCTTGAAGTAGGGCAGTTGATGAGGATATATGAAAAGAGAGCAAAGAAGTCACATAAGGTAAATAAGGCAGATGTGCATTATAAAACCTTTAGGCAATCTTTAGCAGAATCTTTAGCTCCTGCTGTAAATCATTCAAAGTAGCACTGTAGGCGACTTTGAAAACAAAACTATCTGAAGATGTAAATGCATGTCCACATGAATTGAAATCAGGCTGCAGCCTTTTATCATGATAGATGGACCTTTAGGCTACACTTCCTCTTTCCCGTGCAACATGTTGTGTGTGAGAGAGAGAGGGATAGTTCCCCCTGGTCATCACATGAAACCATATCTCGCACTCACACACACGCACACACAAACATACAGAATATGCATATACAGTACTGTCTACTCACACCTACACACACAAACTGTAGGGCACACAGTAAGATAAAGGCTTAGCCTAAGGGAACAGCCATCATGTCAGGATGATCAAGCATGCTTAAGGCAATGCATCCCCCCTCCACTACATCTAAAAGCATCCTTGATCTCTCCAGGATATCTTCATCCCACCATCATCCCCTCTGCTCTCCGTCTCACCCCATCCACATCAACTGTCCTTGCCTGCTTCGTTGCTGCTGCAACTCTGCCTGTCCTTACAGAAAACCTCTTTGTGACAATGAATCTTGCTGCAGCCTAAATTAACTTATCCAGTCTCTTTTACCTATGGTAAAAGTGTGCTATGGTAGACTACATAGATTTCATTGGAGCGATTTTAGAATGTGATTGTTGCAATTTAAGTTCATACTTTCACCATAGGCCAGAGGAGTATGGTGCTGTATAGAATAAAAATAATAGACCTTGCCTCTAGGAATCTCAGTCAATGGAGACAGGTCCCCATTAGAACTATAATCAGGTGTAACGATGGCCTGAGAAACACACTCAGCATCCAGCGTGGATGCAGACCAGTTGCTAAGATACAAACCAAAAACTCAGACAAAAATATAATTATAAATAGAGCAGCATTTATTGCTGAGAAAAAAAAGTTGGAATGTATTGAAAATTCAACTGAGTGAACATAAAATGGCTAAAGGAAGAAGCATTTAAAATAACTAATATTAATCAGGAGGACTAATTTAGCAACCATGACATGTACGTGTCCATTTCAAACTGTATATTTACATGCTCTGTGTCGGGATAAAGAAACCCAGCAATTGGATTTTAGCCACCTAAACCAGATTGGATTTAGCGTCATAATTGCCAGACTAATCACTGAATAATTCACGTAAGCTTGCAAAGTCAAGCAGCTTACATTTTACATTTAGGCCTTTTAGTACAGTGCTCGATTCAGACCAACTTACTGCACTAAGTGGCTTGAGTTGTAAAGGCACCAATTGGCTTGAGTTCTATCATGAAACACGGGATGAAGTCGAGCAGATGGAGCAAAAAGGGGAAATGACACTACAGTATTCAGTTAGCCTGTGAGCATCACCATGTCTCCGTAGGCCAGTAGATCGAGTTGCAGTAGACTTAGCTGTGAATACAAGGGACTGGAAGACATGCATTAATTAGATATACTAATAAGAAGCACAGTACATAAACGCTCTTATGCTCAATCTGTCTTTGCTCTCACACATTCAATTGTCCTCTCACTCTCACAATCTCACACATTCTCTCATATATTATGCTTTTTATTGACTCTCATCATCTCTTTCTCCATCTCACTGCATTCCTCCCTCTCTCTCTCTCTCTCTCTCTCTCTGTCTCTCTCTCTGTCTTTATTTCCACCCTCCTCTGTCTCTTTGCCTAACTACTGTATACTGTATGTTGGTTTTGCTGATCATGCTATCCGAGGCAGGCAGACTTCAGAAGCTGTTTGAGCCTGAGATGGCCACCAACACCTATTTCAGTACATCTAGCCCAGCACTGTATCTGTGTGTCTAGAATTGCCTTATGGATATAATGTCTGAATGTATTGATTTGAAGAAGCTGTAGCTCCACACCTGTCCTCACAGGTCTCAGAACAGTGACTCACCTATGAGCTTCAATATCATTGTCATACATCTATTCACACATTCTGATTCACACTTTAAGTGTAGACTTAACAGCTGGGTCAGTGAGGGGGAGGTAGACGGAAATAATGTAGGAAGACACGGAAAGCTGGTGGATGTGAGAGGGTTTATTGTGGATAAGATCAGAGTATTTAGTTTGGATAATGTGAGAGGGTTTAATGTGAATAATGTGAGAGGATTAAGTGTGGATAATGTGAGAGGGTTTAATGGGGATAATGTAACAGGGTTTTGTGTAGATATTGTGAGACGGTTTAGTCTGAATAATGTGATAGGATTTAGTGAGGATAATGTGAGTGATTTTTGTTCGTAATGTGTGAGGGTTTCTTACGGATAATGCGAGAGCATGTTGTGTGGATAATGTGAGGGGGTTATTTATGGATAATGTGAGGGTTTTGTGGATAATCTGATTTTAGTATGGATGATGTCAGAGGATTTTTGTGGATAATGTGAGAGGGTTGATTTGGTGATAATGTGAGAGGGTTTATTTGGTGATAATATGAGAGGGATTATTTGGTGATAATGTAAGAGGGTTTATTTGGTGATAATGTAAGAGGGTGTAGTGTGGATAATGATAGGGTTATTTTTGGATAATGTTAGATGGATTAACGGGGATAATGTCAGAGGATCATGTTTTGTGTGGATCATGTAAGATGGCTTAGTGAGGATGTGAGAGGGATTACTGTGGATAATGTGAGAGGGTTTATTATGGCTAATGTCAGATGATTTCTTTTGAATAATATACAAGGTTTATTTGGATTTAATGTGGATAATATAGAAGTTTAGTGTGAGTAATGTAAGGGTTTATTTTGGATAATGCTAAATGGTTTATTTTGAATAGAGAAAGAATGTTTTTACGTATAACATTATAGGGTTTAGCTTGGATCATGTGAGAGGTTACAGTCAAATATAGGATGTACCTACAGGTACCTATGACAGCTCGTAATGCATCCCAGTCAGTGACACAGCCAAGGTGAGATGTACTGTGCAAACTAAATGCATGTACACACAGGCATAAACCACCCAAAACATCAGGTCAGGACAGAAATGTGAAGTCATATAACCTTGAAGAAATTTCTGGAAAGTTCACATCTCTAAAAGCATTGGCTCGAGGATAGTGAGCATGTAGACGTTACATAACGATGTGTCCACAGCGCTACAGCAGTGATGATGTAAGGCTGCCGGCATTTCAGAGAGGACATGACAGCCAGAGCGAACTGCTATTAGCTCGGTACATCATCTTGATATGTATTACAGCTAATGACTTAAATGGAGTGTGTATGGTTAGTGTGTGCGTGTGTGCATGTGTGCGTGTGTGCGTGTGTGCGTGCGTGCATGTGTCTGGTTGATATTATGCCATAACCCTAGACTCGTCTCATCAGATAAGGTCATTATTAGATGTTACTTCCAGGTGTGAAAGTTTCCATTACAGGAGCGTACCGTGCCATACGGGGCGGCAGTGGCTCAGTGGGTCAAGTAGGTTGTCTAGCAACCGGAAGGTTGGTGGTTCGATCCCCGGGTCCTCCTGACTAAGTGTCGAGGTGTCCATGAGCAAGACACCTAACCCCAGTTGCTCCCGACGTGCTGGCTGGCGCCTTGCATGGCTGACACCGCCGTCGGTGTATGAATGTGTGAATGAATGGGTGAGTGTGAGGCAATGTAAAGCGCTTTGGTGGCCATTGTTGGTCAGAAAAATGCGCTATATAAATGCAGTCCATTTACCATTTACCATACCACAAATTTTGCGGTATGGATAGTCTTCCCATCTATACCCAGTCCGCTAGAGAGCATACCATATGGTATACCATACGACTATATTGGTGGAAAAAAATACCTACTGTAGTACTCGTCCAGAATAAAGTGGACTGGTGGGCGGGGTTACAAACTGAGAAATTCAACAGCCAATGTTCATTGGTTTCTTTACGTGAATTGACACATTATCTTGAGGATTCGAAAACAAAATTGCTTATATGTACTTACACCATCATTACATAAAAATAGCAATATATACAATGATTATAATAATTTGATATCTAATTTTCCCATTTCAACAGAAAGGTTGGTCTTTGATAACTGTCATGAATTTTAGGCATTGCTTTTGTGTCTAACCAAACACTACATAGTGTAGGGAAAGATTATCTTATACTAATATTTTTTGTCATATTTTTAAATATGAATAAATATGTTTTACAGCATTTCAAAACAAATCAGTGAACAATATAGCCACCCTTCTTTTTTAATAACAGTCATAAGCCTTCCATTCATGGAGTCTGTCAGTTTCTTGATCTGTTGACAAACAACTTTTTGTGCAGCAGCAACCACAGCCTCCCAGACACTGTTCAGAGAGGTGTACTGTTTTCCTTCACCATAAATTGACCGTTTAAAGGGGCCACAAGTTCTCAATAGAGTTTAGTTCATGTGAGGATGGAGGACATGCCATTATTCTTTCATCTTTAAGGCCTTTACTGGCTAGCCACACAGTGGAGTACGTCGACATATGCAATGGAGCATTGTCTTGCATAAAAATCATGATCTTGAAATATGCAGACTTTTTCCTGTACTACTGCTTGAAGAAGGTGTCTTCTAACAATTGGCAGTAGGTTTGGGAGTAGAGTTTGAGTCCATCTTCAACCACAAAAGGTCCAATTAGCTCATCTTTAATAATACCAGCCCTTAACGGTACCCCACCTCCACCTTGCTGGTGTCTGAGTCAACGTGGAGCTCTGTGCCCGTTACTGATCCAGCCACCGGACCATCCATCTGGTCCATTAAACTTTTGAAAAATCTGTCTTCAGATATTTTTTGGCCCAGTCTTGATGTTTTAACTTATTTGTCTTGTTCAGTGGCGGTTGGATTTCAGCCTTTCTTACCTTGGCCATGTCTCTGAGCACTGAACAACTTGTACTTCTTGGCACAGGTAGGTTGTAGTTCTGGAATATGACAGCACTGGAGGATAATGGGTTCCTGGTAGCTTCACATTTGAGTCTTCTCAAATCATTGGCAGTTCATTTGTGCTTTTTTGTGACCCTGTTGACTATTTGTAACAAAATGTTTGATGGTTCTGTGATCACCCCCGAATATCTTAGCAATTTCAAGAGTGCTGCGTCTCACTGAAAGACATTTGTTAAAAGTTTTGACATTTCTGTTAAATCTCTTTTTTGGCCAATTTTGCCTGAGGAACTGAAGTTGCCTAATAATTATGCACACCTTGATCTCCTTAGGCCACACCCTCCCTCATTACTTAAATACACTTTGCCTGATATACTTAAATCTAATAAGCATTACATTATATATAGCTTGGAGTTGGAACATATGCATAATAATCATGATAAGGTCAAAATACTGACTTGCATATTATTTGTGGACACAGTGTATATTTTTTGTAAATTGAGGCATACAGTGCCTTTGCGAAAGTATTCAGCCCCATTTGAACATTTCGACCTTTTGCCACATTTCAGGCTGCAAACATAAAGATATAAAACTGTAATTTTTTGTGAAGAAGCAACAACAAGTGGGACACAATCATGAAGTGAAACGAAATTTATTGGACATTTCAAACTTTTTTGACAAATAAAAAACGGACAAATTATGCGAGCAAAATTATTCAGCCCCTTTACTTTCAGTGCAGCAAACTCTCTCCAGAAGTTCAGTGAGGATCTCTGAATGATCCAATGTTGACCTAAATGACTAATGATGATAAATAGAATCCACCTGTGTGTAATTAAGTCTCTGTATAAATGCACCTGCTCTGTGATAGTCTCAGAGGTCCGTTGAAAGCACAGAGAGCATCATGAAGAACAAGTAACACACCAGGCAGGTCCGAGATACTGTTGTATCTGGTACAGAATGATTTCCCAAGCTTTAAACATCCCAAGGAGCACTGTGCAAGCGATAATATTGAAATGGAAGGAGTATCAGACCACTGCAAATCTACCAAGACCCGGCCGGCCCTCTAAACTTTCAGCTCATACAAGGAGAATACTGATCAGAGATGCAGCCAAGAGGCCCATGATCACTCTGGATGAACTGCAGAGATCTACAGCTGAGGTGGGCGAGTCTGTCCATGGGACAACAATCAGTCATATACTGCACAAATCTGGCCTTTATGGAAGAGTGGCAAGAAGAAAGCCATTTCTGAAAGATATCCATAACAAGTGTCGTTTACAGTTTGCCACAAGCCACCTGGGAAAAACACCAAACGTGTAGAAGAAGGTGCTCTGGTCAGATGAAACCAAAATCAAACTTTTTGGCAACAATGCAAAACGATATGTTTGGCGTAAAAGCAACACAGCTCATCACCCTGAACAAATCATCCCCACTGTCAAACATGGTGGTGGCAGCATCATGTTTTGGGCCTGCTTCTCTTCAGCAGGGACAGGGAAGATGGCTAAAATTGATGGGAAGATGGATGGAGCCAAATACAGGACCATTCTGGAAGAATGCCTGATGGAGTCTGCAAAAGACCTGAGACTGGGACGGAGATTTGTCTTCCAACAAGACAATGATCCAAAACATAAAGCAAAATCTACAATGGAATGGTTCACAAATAAACATATCCAGGTGTTAGAATGGCCAAGTCAAAGTCCAGACCTGAATCCAATCGAGAATCGGTGGAAAGAACTGAAAACTGCTGTTCACAAACGCTCTCCATCCAACCTCACTGAGCTCGAGCTGTTTTGCAAGGAGGAATGGGCAAAAATGTCAGTTTCTCGATGTGCAAAACTGATAGAGACATACCCCAAGTGACTTAAAGCTGTAATCGCAGCAAAAGGTGGTGCTACAAAGTATTAACTTACGGGGGCTGAATAATTTTGCACGCTTAATTGTTCAGTTTTTCATTTGTTAAAAAAGTTTGAAATATCCAATAAATTTCACTCCACTTCATGATTGTGTCCCACTTGTTGTTCTTTCTTCACAGAAATTACAGTTTCATATCTTTAGGTTTGAAGCCTGAAATGTGGCAAAAGTTCAAGGGGGCCGAATACTTTCGCAAGGCACTGTAGAATTGTATTCCTCTCTTTAGTAGCACCGATCTGTTGTGGAAACCCAACCTGGACTGTACTCGAGCAGTCCGTGTCAGCGCGGAGCAGTACGGTGCGCTTTAATGGAAAAGATACCAAAAAAAATTGTATATGTATAGGACTTGTGGCCAGCAGCATAAAGCCCAATTTTGCACCTCTGGTTTGCTTCTAAAGCTAAGCAGGGTCGGGCCTGGTTAGTCCCTGGATGGGAGACCAGCGCTGCTGGAAGTGGTGTTGGAGGGCCAGTAGTGGGCACTTTTCCCTCTGGTCTAAAGATCATTCCCAATGCCCCAGGGCAGTAATGAGGACATCTACCCTGCGTAGGGTGCCGTCTTTCGGATGAGACGTTAAAACGGGTGTCCTGACTCTCTTTGGTCACTAAAGATCCCATGGCACAATTCGTAAGAGTATGGGTGTTAACCCGGTGTCCTGGACAAATTTCCAATAGGCCCTCATACCATCATGGCAACCTAATCATCCCTATCTCTCAATTGGCTCATTCATTCCCCTCTCCCCCTTCTCTCCCTCCCTTCCCCCAGGCGGTTGCTGCAAATGATAAAGTGTTCTCAGTCAACTTGCCTGGTAAAATAACGGTTAAACTAAACAAAAAAGTGAAAAACCTGCCACTAGAGGCCATGGTGTGCACTGTTAGATCTTATTTGACTGATAGATTGCTAGTCGGTTAAATTGACAGCAAAGACTATCAAATCAAACCTTAAACCTTAAAGTTAACCATTCGGAATTTGAACCTAAACTTAACGTTCAATATGTAGCCTAACCTAATAATTGATCTTAACTCTAACTTTATCCTCTAACGTTCAACATATAACCTAACCCTAACCGTTCTTCTGTAATCCTTCCTTTATTCATTATACTTTTACTTCATATACAAAGGTTTGTTTTAACGTAAAATATAAAGGTTTATTGCTTTCTTCTTACAAGTTGATGTTTGCTTTCATGTCAACCATGCATTTATACCTCCCCAGGAACAAACATCAACTTCTGAACCGAAACTGTGAGTTCTCATTGGTATTACATATATGAATAAAAGCTTGCATGATTATAACATTGTGCACGTCTTTTCCACTGTGCCAGCACGCGTGTGTGTGTCTGTGTGTGTGCTTAGGCTGTGACAACCTCATAACGTGTTCTGGGACCTAATTTCTACCTCCCTTACAGATTGACACATTAAAACCAGTGTTTCCAGCAAATTCAGTATATGTTGCCTGGACAATAGGCAAAAAGGTAATATGCTCATCCTGGAAGTGAGTAGGCTGGTTGTTGTTCTGGATGAATTGCTGCAGTTCTCCATGCCTCCGCGTCCTCCTCCTCACATGAGGCCCAGGCTACGTTCAATCTGATTCCAGGTCTGATGCAGAACTTGTAAACCCCCACACGCCCACATGACCACCGACAAATACATTTGGTTCATGTGTGAAAACCGGAGTATGGAGTGAGAGTATTTGTGTTTTTTCTGTCTGGCATCCTGTGACTCATCTCCTGGCCACATCTCTCCACCTGCCTCCTCATTCATTATAACTATAGACCAGTGTGAACCATTCTCTCCATCTCACCTCGCTCCCCTATCTACCTGTTTGAGTCGCACCTGTCTCTTCGACTGGAGGTGGAGTGTAATACTAGCAATCTCAGAAGAGACAAGAGAGGGGATTGAGAAGAAGAAGATAGCGACATTAAAATGGAGAAACGGAAGTGGAAGAGAAAAGCAAAGAATGGAGGAGAGCGGAGGGGGTAAAAGATAGTTGTAAACGAGTTGCGTCCAATTTTGAATTCTGATAATAGCACTCATATATGTGGTTGTTTTCTACGGGTATGGCATCCCATCCATTTTTACTTATCTCTGGTAGTTTGTTCATAAGAACAGTAATGCATCTTGGGAGTTTGGGGTATCACTATGTGCTGTGTCCAGGCACCCTGCAATGCGGACACTACATCATATTTTATGCTTTAGTAAGAAACTGCTGTCGGCTGTTGTTATGCACTGTAAATTTGCTTGTTACTGTACCGTTTTCACCTGCGGCCAGGGTTTAGAGTAACGGATTGGGGCAAACACACAAACACGCACAAATGTTCAAATTGTTCTACCCTTTCTCCTGTAGTCCAGACAGTAAAAGCTATGGTTCTGATTGAGTCACACAGGAGATCAAAATGATCAAAGCCTTTCACTTGCCGTTGTGTCAACATAGAGGGGAATACTGTATAACTTTGTGCAGGCATGTTTATGTGTGGATTTGTGTGTGTGTGTTTGTAAAGGCATGTGTTTCTGTGTGTGTGTTCGTGTGTGCATAAATCCACTTCGTTTTGTCTGTTTTATAGTTTGGAGGTTTCATACAGTCTGTGGGGACTCTCTCTGTTTCCTTTCAGACAATCTTTTAAATGTTTATTCAGTTTTTCTTTAAGTGGAACAGCTTTCCCTTCAAAGGCAGGCTGAATCAATGTTGCCTCTACTGCACTAAACACGCTGTGCTGAGGGGGAAATATGCTAATTGGCTCACAACATGAGAGTACAGTATCAGTGATTTGGAACCCACATTCTTTTCCCAACCGTTTTGTTCTGAACAGACGCAGTATCGATTTAGTCTTTGGTTCGCTTTACTGGGCTAAGCAGCAACATTCCCACGTGGTTTAAACTGCAAAAATTTTGTTTTTTGGTTCAGTTTTAATCTTTGGATTTTATTACATTTATCTTATATAGTTATTCTAATCAACTCACACAGATCACGCAGTAAAAGGCATCGGAAACACTGTAATGTTTTCTGGTTGGAAGCGTGAAGGCTGAATATAAAGTAAGCCTTAAAGCTTTGGAAACCATCATTTGAAGAACAAATAACCTAAGTGCAAGCTCCCTTGTTGTCTTTATAATATACAATAACTTTAGGTTTAAAGCTCACCTAGGTGTATAACTAATATTATCAACCTAAAATGTATTCTGTATTATTGATTTACCTGACCCCCTTTACGCCTGATCATTTAAGCTTAACGAAACATGAAGAAATATAGAGGACAGTTATGCAGGCCTAACTACTGATTTAGGGTTCTAGTGCAGTTCTAGCCATCTTCTCACTTCAAACACCCCATGAGCTATATACAATATACAGTGCGGCAAAAAAGTATTTAGTCAGCCACCAATTGTGAAAGTTACACAATTCTTAAAAAGATGAGAGAGGCCTGTAATTTTCATCATAGGTACACTTCAACTATGAGAGACAAATGGAGAAAAAAATCCAAAAAATCACATTGTAGGATTTTTTATGAATTTATTGGTAAATTATGGTGGAAAATAAGTATTTGGTCAATAACAAAAGTTAATCTCAATACTTTGTAATAAACCCTTTGTTGGCAAAGATAGAGGTCAAATGTTTTCTGTAAGTCTTCACACACTGTTGCTGGTATTTTGGCCCAGTCCTCCATCTCCTCTAGACCAGTGATGTTTTGGGGCTGTCACTGTGCAACACGGACTTTCAACTCCCACCAAAGATTTTCTATGGGGTTGACATCTGGTGACTGGCTAGGCCACTCCAGGACCATGAAATGTTTCTTACGAAGCCACTCCTACGTTGCCCGGGTGGTGTGCTTGGGATCATTGTCATTCTGAAAGACCCAGCAACGTTTCATCTTCAATGCCCTTGCTGATGGAAGAAGGTTTTCACTCAAAATCTCACGATACATGGCCCCATTCATTCTTTCCTTTACATGGATCAGTCGTCCTGGTCCCTTTGCAGAAAAACAGGCCAAAACATGATGTTTCCACCCCCATGCTTCACAGTAGGTATAGTGTTCTTTGGATGCTACTCAGCATTCTTTCTCCTCCAAACACGACCAGTAGAGTTTTTAACAAAAAGTTATATTATGGTTTCATCTGACCGTATGACATTTTCACAATCCTCTTCTGGATCATCCAAATGCTCTCTAGCAAACCTCAGACGGGCCTGGACATGTACTGGCTTAAGCAGAGGGGCACGTCTGGCACTGCAGGATTTGAGTCCCTGGCGGCGTAGTGTTTTACTGATGGTAGCCTTTGTTACTTTGGTCTCTCTGGGATTTTTGCTCACCGTTCTTGTAATTATTTTGACCCCACAGGGTGAGATCTTGCGTGGAGCCCCGGATCGAGGGAGATTATCAGTGGTCTTGTATGTCTTCTATTTTCTTATAATTGTTCCCACAGTGTATTTTTTCACACCAAGCTGCTTACCTATTGCAGATTTAGTCTTCCCAGCCTGGTGCAGGTCTATAATTTTGTTTCTGATGTCCTTTGACAGCTCTTTGGTCTTGGCCATAGTGGAGTTTGGAGTGTGACTGTTTGAGGTTGTGGACAGGTGTCTTTTATACTGATAACAAGTTCAAACAGGTGTCATTAATACAGGTAATGAGTGGAGGACAGAAGAGCCTCTTAAAGAAGAAGTTACAGGTCCGTGAGAGCCAGAAATCTTGCTTGTTTGTAGGTGACCAAATATTTGTTTTACTGAGGAATTTACCAATACATTCATTAAAAATCCTACAATGTGATTTTCTAAATTTTCTTTTCGTTTGTCTCTCATAGTTGAAATGTACATACAGTGCCTTGTGAAAGTATTCGGCCCCCTTGAACATTTCGACCTTTTGCCACATTTCAGGCTTCAAACATAAAGATATAAAACTGTAATTTTTTGTGAAGAAGCAACAACAAGTGGGAAACAATCATGAAGTGGAACGAAATTTATTTGATATTTCAAACTTTTATAACAAATAAAAAACTGACAAATTTGGCGAGCAAAATTATATATAAGTTAATACTTTGTAGCACCACCTTTTGCTGCGATTACAGCTGTAAATCGCTTGGGGTATGTCTCTATCAGTTGTGCACATCGAGAGACTGACATTTTTGCCCATTCCTTGCAAAATAGCTCGAGCTCAGTGAGGTTGGATGGAGAGCGTGTGAACTGAAATGTGGCAAAAGGTCGAAAAGTTCAAGGGGGCCGAATACTCGCAAGGCACTGTACCTTATGAGTGCTGGAAGGTTCTAAGCACATCCTGGGGCAGCTAAGGGGGCCAACACTTCCCTTCCACACCTACTTAAATCAGGACCGCAAGCGGCAGGTTTTATGATGATGACAAGAGCTAAATACTTAAGCAACCTAGTGAATGGCCCGTTTTTATCAATTTCCTCACCTACCGAAGCACCTGGAGGCAAAACCCAGCCAGAGCCTGAAGCTGCCTCAGTTTGCTTACATTTTCTCTGTTTCGTGTGTTTGAGTTCCTAATAAACCACCACTGGGCATTCACGCCACCTCTGATTCACTACTCTGCCTGGTGTATTACATTATCTACCATCCTCACTTTTCAGGAAACTCAGGGTTAGTGAATTTGCTTCAGTTATTAATAATATCGCATATACATTATGTTTACATAAGCTTGCTATGGAAGCACTGTACTATTTTATTGTTTTTTAAAAAGGACAGAACCTTTTATTTTCTAACTGCGTGTGGTAGCTTGGGGTGTTGGGTAAAAATATGATGCTCTGTCCATGAGCAATTAAATTAAATCCAATTGATCCCAGGTGGTTCTAGAAGAGAAGAGGTAGTTAGGAAGAGGTTCACACACCTGTGTACATAGTACAAGTCGCACAAATCCTAGCAGAGCTCAGGTCATGCCAATATCAGCTTTCAAAAGACATGACGCTGAGCCTGTATCATCCAGAGCTAAAACCTGGTTCTAGTGACGTCCCTGTAGAATAAATACTCATTCAGACTGAGTTATTAGTCCACAACACACATAGACACACATCCAGTGTCATATCAATTCATCACACATGGACATACACAGATGTGGTCAAAAGTATTGGTACACTCCCAATTGTTTAAAAAAGCTCCAAATTTTCTCTTAACAAGTAGAAATTGACAAAGGTATTTCATATCTTCCATTCTTTATTTCACATTCAATAGAACAGAATCTTTCCTTTTGATTTATGACATAACATATTACCTTAAAAAGTAAAACAAATGAAAATGGCACAGACAAAAATATTGGGACTCTTAACTTGCTGGACAATAATTGAACACGGATTGACCTTATTACAATGGGCTGTGTACCTTTAGATCCCCCACCCGGTACAGCCAGAAGAGGACTGGCCACCCCCTTGAGTCTGGCCTCTCTCTAGGTTTCTTCCTAGGTCCCTCCTACTAGGGAGTTTTTCCTAGCCACTGTGCATCACTTGTGTTGCTTGCTTTTAGGGGTCTCGGGCCGGGTGTCTGTCAAAGCACTTTTTGACAACTGCTGTTGTAAAAAGGGCTTTATAAAATAAATTTGATTGATTGATTGAACTTACTATTATATTGCATAGCCTTTAGAGACTAAAACTGCATTCATACGCCGTCTCTGAATGAGATTTCTTAACTTTTCAATGGGTAGTGTGGTTCACTTTTCTTGTTTGCAGTTCAGGATTTTACAGCCATGCTCCTAGTCTCTTATAGCAGCCCTAAGCTAACTTCTACACTGTCTACCTACAGTATATCTGTCCACACAAATAATCACTAACACACTGTTTCCCCTCTCAGACAGTGTACAGACAGTGCAGAAATTCCTCTTCCACCCCCTGTTTCGCACTGACAATTGCTACGTCCTGACTACTTCTCTCTGGAGAACCCTAGCAAACACACGCGCACAAAGACACACACACTGACACAAATACACACACGCACTGAGAATAATGGGGTGTGACATTACCTCACTAACACACAGGGAAGATACCTAGAGCACACACTGTACGCACACAAAGGACACAGAACACACACAATAATCGTAGTCAGTGAAGCCTGCCAAGTTCCCCAGGGCTCCCCGTCCCCTTGTGTACCAGTGCCTCAGTCAGACACAAGGTCAACTACACAGCCAGACTGACCTCATATGCACACGCCACCTAGGGGAACACAGAGCTCTGTGGGATACTGTAACTGAACCTCTCAGTTTGTAGTGGTCTGGCTGTGAGGTTGACCTTGTGTCTGAGGGGGAGATGAGGCAGCCGTGTAGATACTGTAGGTTTGCCTGTGGAAGGTAGTCTCTCCTGAGTGGTGTCAACAGTTGCTTTCCTTAAAGTTATATTTCTTAACGTTAGTAACGTTGTGGTCGTATCAATGGAGCTTTGTATGTTACAGAACCTTGTATATAAATGCTACAGCGGTATGTTGTATAATGTATTGATTTTAGATCATCCAATTCACATACTGCAGCATGGTACGGGCCAGTCCTAGAGTCACACCACTCAGATCACTGTTGTAAGCTAGCAAAATGTAAATCTGTGTCAGGGGTAACCTATCCATTTGGGTTTCAGTGCCTTTACTTAGATTGACTCTGATTTCAGGATGTAATTTTGCCAATTGCAACAGATATCCTAATTTGTATCCATGGTTATTACCATAATTGAAGGGCATGCAGTCATGTATGGTTTCATCTCGCGTGATGTCATCGGGTTCAGGGCTAACGAGCCTCGTGTGTCATGAGTTCTGCTGTCTGAGTGGTGGCATTTAACAGAACCACCAGTGAGTCTGATGTCAGAAAGAAGGAGTGATAGAGTGGGGGAAGAAAAGAGGAGAGTAAAGAAGGAGTAATAGAGTGGGGGAAAGAAAAGATGAGAGTAAGAAAAGAGAAGGCGTAGTGGAGAGGAGGGGAGATAGAGGAGCAAACATGGGATAGAGGATGGATGATGGGTAAGAGGACAGGAAAGATAGTGGACAGAATTTTTGCAAAGGAGGAACATAAATATTTATTCATTGGATTTCTAAAACCACAATTGTTCCCTTGACATTAAATCACTCCCAGAACCAACTCATCATCTAAACAACACATCTAAACAAACAAAATGATTTTGCTATCCTCTCAACACTTCTATCCTTGTTTCTTATCAGATGTAAGAAAGTCCTGGTGGTTGGTTGCTATTATATAACTCTATGAAAGGTTCCTGGCTGTTAACATAAGTAGGCGTTTCCAATCTCCTGTGTAAATATCCTCAGGAGCCAAATGGTGGAGGTGGATGTTTCTGTTAGCAGCGAGCCGTTACAGGCCCTTACCTGTCTTACGTTGTTCTTACTGTACAGCCTGAAATAACACTTCCATTATGCAGCGTCTGACTCAACCACCTCTCTCCCTTTCCCCCCCCTCTCTCTTTCTTTCACTGAGAGGTGACAGAGACGGAGCATTTTAACAGAGAGAACCCATCCGTCACCCTGGCAACCAAGAGGGTGGGAGGGACCGTATCCAGTGGCGACAGAGACTTGTCACTCAAACTCTCACTACTTGGAGTCTGTCACAGAGGTGAGAGGATCGATGTCACAGAGGGTGGAGTAACGCGGAGGTGGCGGTGAGGCGCGAGCAGGGAGGCCAACGGGGTTGAGGAGAGAGGAGCGAACGGGGGGAAGCAGAGATGTGCAGGAGGTGAAAAAGGGATGAGGAGGAGGATGTAGAAATTAGAGAGGAAGAGGACTATGATGGAGTGGTGAGCGATTGGGGTGAGAGGATCACAGTGGGTATGGAAATGAGAGAAGAGGGGAGGGGCCTTCAGAATCACATCCTCCCTCCAGTCCAATGAGAGACAGAGAACACTATGCAGCACCCTAGAAAAGTAGGATGGAGAAAAATGATGTGATGATGTAGAGAGGGAGTGAAGGACAGAGACACATGTGCCTCAGAGGAGTGAATAATGAATAGCATCCCCAGTGAGAGGCAAACCTAAACGAGACACTTAATTCCCTTTAATCGACACCAGTCAGTCATATTTAAACAAGTCTTTCTGAAGACTCCATCAGACGACATGGCCCATAGAGAGGGCACTTAGCACGGACAGATCATAGTAAATGATTAAGATGTAAGGGGTCGTGTAACAGACAACTACAGCTTCACTATTAATGATACCATATGCACACTGGTTGAGGATGTTTGATCATCCTGTGTACTGAGTTGTGTTTAACTACATGCTCTGACAGCTTGAGGGGGAAATGAACAGTCAGCACTCAACCTGGGTCCTAAATACCAGACATGAACCTGTGTCGTGTAGCGCGTCTCTTCACGTCTGTGTCACATAGAGGACATGACAGATGCCATGAGATGTCTCAGCCAATGGTGTCATGTTTCTTATGGAACTCTGCTCTATTCCTCTGTTATTTCTCTCTCTGATTCTCGTTCTATATCTCTTTTCTATTTCATCTCTCTTTTTGTCCCTGTTCAATAAATCTGATTTGAATCTAATTGGTGTTGTTGGTTTACAAATCAGATCTCAGAGACCTTGGGCATGATAAATATTTAATTATTAACGTTTTAGCTGACATAATTGTGTGAGTGTTTGTGTGTACGTGCATGAGATTCTGTTTTGACAATGCATGAGGGAACATAAGGTTTTAAAGGTAGATTTGGGCATTAGGTTTGTAGGTTATTTTGGCATTAGGTTTAGGTTACAATAAATGTTGTGTTTGTTAGTGTTGTAAATTGTGTTAGGGTGGAGGATATTTTTTTTCTGTCCCAAAAATACAGGATGAATAAACAGGTGTGTATTTCAAAGAGACACAGCTAGAACTGAGCCCACATCCTCTGGCACAGAGAAACTGTAATCATTTTCACTGATGTAATCTCATTCCCAGCTCATTGCCATTTAATTTCCAAACTCTATAATTCCAGCCCTCTCCAAACTTGCTCCCACTCCTTGGGAACAAACTCTAAAACCCATCACCCTGTCCTTGAGTGGAAAGCAGAACGGTCTTCTTTGCCCACATAATCCCCTGCTTTGTGGGACTCTGTAGGGACTCTACAATGGAGGCTTCTAGCCCAACACAATACATTACGCTTCCGTCAATTTAACGGCATCATATTTGCAGGGCTCAGTCAACACCCCATGTTCTACAGCTATCCTATTATCAGTCCATCATCAGTTACATGTGGTTGAGGAGATGGGACTTGATAAACGGAGAAGATTGGAAATTGTTTTGAGAATGGAGCGTGGGAGGGGGTTGCGGAGAGGTTAGAAAGCGGGAGAGAGGAAGGCTTCAACACTAGCAACCCTGAGAGCCTAGGGCCTAAGATACGTGACTACGCTTTTCTGACGGCAAAAAAACAGTGAACAAATCTCTTTGAGCTGTCAACACGATGTGGTAGCTGCTGTGTCTCCAATACTCAACAGGACTTGGAAGGGTTTCTAAAAGAACAGAAACGTAAGCATGTGATGTCCCAGAAAACAAAAATAGCTTAGTTTAAAGTTTCGGTCAATGGACGATACTTTGGGTAATTTGTATTTGTCAAGTGCAAAAGTGTAAGCTCAGAAAGCATCACTAATATACTAATTTTACTATGGCTAACAGGAGCCATTCATTCAGAAATACTCTATCAGAGGAATGTAGGCGGAAATCTGTTCTGAACCACTTCCCTAAAGATAAAAACAAACTGAAAATCCTTTCTTAAATCCTACTGATGGGAAATATGACACTGTCTATACTCAAATCCGTCATGATTTTCCATTCCCTGCTCTGATCAGCTTGATGTCTCTCCCAGAGCAACCGATACATTTAATTATTTGCCTACAAAGATAAAACAGTTTCAAGGCTGCTATAGTGAACAGAATATTGTCCTAGGCCTAAAATGCTAGTTAGTCAACTAAATGCTAGTTAGTCAAATGTGAGTTAGTCAGAGGGGGACATTTATCAGGTTGATCAGGTAAAGGGAGTACATATCTTAACAGTAACTTATAAAACAATTAAAAAGAGTAAAGGAAATATCAATCATGGTCATCGATAAGACGTGATCTCCCTTTACCATGATCATTTTGGTCTTAAGTATGGACTTCCCAAAACTTGTAAACTCAGTTACTCAGAAAAGTACTTTTACTCAAGTAAATGTCCACCTCTAAAGTTAGTAATCTATACCCTCTGTACTCGTCACACAACCTTTAAAATACAACGCTTGTTTCCTCTCTATTCTCAGTTATTTCCCCTGGTTTCTGTAAGGCTCAGGGGTGCAGACTCAGTGATTCAGGGAAGGAGGGCAACATTGAGGCGCCTGGTGTGAAGACCGGTACACTGGTCAGGCCAGGAGGGTGTCAAGAGCCTGGCAGGAGACCAAACACCTCTTCATTGAGCCCATTGCTTCTACCCATTCCTCACAAGGTGGAACCCCAGAATCTATTGTCTTAAATGTAAATGTATCCTACTCTCTCCATCTCTTGTATACATACAGGACCCTACACATTGAATCTGTAAGGAAACGGATATATGTTATAAGGAAAAATGTGTGTAAAACTGGTATTTTAAACAACTCCTTTGTCTAGTAACTTTTAATGGATGTTGCCCATTTGACATATTTCCCACAATGATAATAAGAATAATTTTATTTCATGTGAACATGCCAAATACATGATGTAAAAATCCCTGTCTTGTCCTGACAAACAACTTCCTGAGGAGATTACTAAATGATGTTGGAGTGAACGAGCCAGAGAGACAAGAGACAGGAATCCTGTTTTCCCCTTCTATGCGGTATCCTGTTGTGGTGCAAAAGACAGCTTTGTTAGCCCAGTTCCCCTAGGGTAGACTCATAGTCCCTGAGTATTCAACAGGCCAGTAGACGTGATAGGCCACTAGTCGCTCTATGTTTATCTTTGATTAGTACTTGCTGTGGATCATGCAAGTGGTGCCTGCACATTAGAGAAGGATAAATTATCATCGTCTGTAAGCTGATGTCATACACACACAGTCCAAAGGTACCCAGCATGATGGCTTGCGTCCAACACACTTAAACCAGGGGTGTCAACATCGAGGAGAAAAGAGCTTCCGTGAAAGCGGGGCTTCTAGGAACAGCGCCAAGGTCCATTAAGAAACCACTGGGCCAGTTTGTTCTGTCGCTGAAGAACTATCTGGAACAGGGTCCTAAATCGCACACAATTACATAGCTATTAAAGTGGGGTCGAATTCTCTATGGGTTAGACTGGAACATACCAAACGTTTGATGGTTCAAATCCACAAAGAAAGTGAATAATTGGTTACTGTGGAAGGGACTGCTGTTTTAAGTGTCTCAAGATAAGGGTGTCTGCTAAATTACTCAGTAGGTCATAGTGCACTATAGGGTGTCATTTGGTATGCAACACAGGAACCAATCAATCTAACAAAGGTTTGATGGACTCATTCAATGACCCACCTATTCCTCAAAGGGATTAATATGTATTTGTAGCCTATGGCTGAAATATGATTGTTCAGTTTGGTGGTGGCTTTTGTATGATCTTAAAACTAGTGTGCCATTTCTGACTCAAATGGGGAGAAGTAAGGGGAGGGTAGTGGATGAATGAGCCAATTGAAAGCTGGGAATGATTAGGTTGGGTAGATGGTATGAGGGCCAGACTGGAAATGTGTCCAGGACACCAAGGTTAACACCCCTTCTCTTATGAATAGTGTCATGGGATCTTTAGTGACCACAGAGAGTCGGGACACCCGTTTAATATCCTATCCGAAAGACTGCACGCAACGCAGGGCAGATGTCTCCGTCACTGCCCTGGGGCATTGCGAATGGCCTTTAGACTAGAGGGAAGAGTGCCCCCTACTGGCCCTCCAACATCACTTGTAGCAGCATTGGTCTTACATCTAGGGACTAACCAGGCCCGACCCTGCTTAGCTATAGAAGCAAATCAGCTTTGGAATACAGGGCCCTATACTTCTGGCAATACTTTTCAAAATGATTGATTTAATTGTGCAATATCTCAACATGACAATGTAACATAAAATACCTTGCGCTTGAAACAACTGAAAAGGGAAATCTCTGAATAGGGACCAAATAAGACATGTAATATACAGTGTTATAACACCACCTGGTTCTGACACCTATCAAACCTTAACAACCTGTGATGCTGTTGTGTGATGACTTCTCCAAACAGAGGCAGGGTAGCTGTCGTCAACAATGACCCAACTGTGAATATGCCTCCTGCTATTTTCAACATGCTATATGGAAACAATTAGAATATCTCTGTCATGTGGAGAGAGAGAGAGAGAGAGAGAGAGAGAGAGAGAGAGAGAGAGAGAGAGAGAGAGAGAGAGAGAGACTGCGGCAGTCACACTCCTGTTGTATAATCAGAATTTGTGTCTTTTTTTGTGCAGGGGCCATAAAAATACACAAATACATATCCACATACAAATGCAAACACACTCGGCTGGGGAAGTTGCAAGTTAGTTCTTTTTTTGGCGGAAGAACAGGTTCGGAATGCTAATGAAGGGACGTATTGGAATTACAGGGTTATAACTATGACAGACATGCTAAGCATGAAAACATGACATTTTAACAAGCCCAACCACCTACACACAAATGCTGACAAAGAGATACTGTAGACAAAAAAAATAGGCAGGCAGACAGAAACATTGCACGTACACAAGCAATCGAGAGAGGGCTCTTTTAATGCCCTCCAAAGCTGCAATGTCAGACACGCACTCCAGAGCTTGAATATTTTTAGAGCTTTGGAATTGCAATTGCTCATTGACAGTGCAGTATGATTTAATGACCCCCTGACAGTACCAGTGATACAGTAATATGATACTGACTGAAAATTCCCATTGATTTAACATGTAGTATCTTTGGCCTGGTAAGTAGAGATAACCTAAGCAAACCACACTAGTGGAAAACCTAAAGGATGGCTAGTAATAGTAGGAACATTTTTGCTAATGCCTAACTTTAGTATAAAGTATTTTATTTTTGGGGATTGTTCCCAATTTTTTCCCAAATTTTTCCCAATTTTTTTCCTAGCTATTCAGATAATGTAAGCGTAATATCACCGTAAACATTCTAAAAGTGTAATATATATATTGGGTATATACTATAATAAAAATAATAGATTGGAATCCTTTCTCAATGGAATCCTTCCAACATCTTTAAGGCGAGCACTAATTACTTTGTTCCCAAAACCGGGCAAACGGAAAAACAAATGTGGAAACTTTTTTTTAATTAATTTATTGTGGTACTTTTCTTAATGTCAAACACGAAAAAATCAGTACATTCTTCATCGTACTACAAATGTTTTTTTGGTTTTTTTTCTTCTCTATTAACATTCAATAGAAACACCAAAGGGGAACAGAGGGAACACATTACACAACAGGGAAGAAAAGATATATGAATATAAAACATATATATAAAAAATATATATATATACACATATATAACAATAATATAAAAGATAATAATAATAACAATAATAATAATAATAATACAGAAAAAAAAGGGGCGAAACAATTCACTGCGCGTGTGCGTATCCATCTACAGTAAGCATTTATTATATAGTGTACTTATTCTTCTAACTATATGCTCTGGATACAGCTCATTCCATTTTTCTATTTGATTTCTGACTGTTAGAGTGAGTTTTTCCATTTCCAAAGTTTGTTCTATTGTCTTATACCAGGCTTGAATATCTGGAGATTTGGCTTGTTTCCAGAGCCTGGTAACTTGTTTCAGTGCTGTTAAACTAAGTATTTTAAATATGCATCTGTCCCTAGCATTAATCTTGAGGTTTATAGTAATACCCAAAAGATTTCCAGGTGTAAGTGGAACTATAATGTTAAATATATATTCAATATCCCTCATTACCATTTGCCAAAACACCTTAATTACAGGGCAAATAAAAAATATGTGCGTTTGATTTGCTTTTTTCTCACCACATCCTCTCCAACAACTTGTACTCTCTATTACTGTATTTATTTTACATCTATCTGGAGTAATGAAATATCTTTGGCTTATTTTCCAAGCATATTCTTTCCAATGTTTAGATTGCGTTATTTTAAAATTTTCTTTTAATGATTCTCTCCATACTTCATCTGAAATATCTATACTTAACTCTTTCCCCCATTGTGTCTTTTTCTTAATTTCCATAACTGTTACATTTTGTAAAACTGAGTAAATACTTGCTAATTTTTGGGTGCTTTTACTTATATTTTCTGCTATATATTTCAATATATAGTTGTCTAGCTCCCCCTCTTTATTCTGTTTAACATAGCTTCTTACTTGCAAGTATTTAAAAACTGTTTTTGTTCTAACCCATATCTTGTCACCAGTGTTTCATATGATTCTATAGAGTAATTATTGAACAGTTGCAAGTATAATGTTAACCCCTTACTTGCCCAGCATTCTAAAATCGTATCTGTTCTATATGGTTGAAAGTCTAAGTCGTGTATCATTTCTCTAAGGAGGATACTCTCCCTCTGCACCTTTAATCTTATCTGTTCTATATGGTTGAAAGTCTAAGTCGTGTATCATTTCTCTAAGGAGGATACTCTCCCTCTGCACCTTTAATCTTATCTGTTCTATATGGTTGAAAGTCTAAGTCGTGTATCATT
>JACXGM010002332.1:0-20741 GCA_016801145.1 Umbra pygmaea
TGTGTGTGTGTGTGTGTGTGTGTGTGTGTGTGTGTGTGTGTGTGTGTGTGTGTGTGTGTGTGTGTGTGTGTGTGTGTGTGTGTGTGTGTGTGTGTGTGTAAATAAGTTTATAAATTCACCTATTCATAACATATGTGAATATGAGGATGCTGTTCAGTGCAGTGGGATAATGTTAAAGGCTCATCTTATACTTTCTCACCTGAACCTGGCTGTTTTCATTTAAAAAATAAACATATATCCATCTATGGGGAAGCAGCCTGTGGGTCAGAGTTTTTGTTCCAGTGTTTCAGTTCTGATATGAGTCTGATGATCCGTCAGGTCAAATTATTTATTTTTCATTGGCATTGACGGTTGACAATAAGAAAGTGTCTGGTAGGGAGGTAACGGCAGCATAGGCGGCGCTATTTTTAGGGGTGTTCAAGAGGTACGACAGGCTATTAATAGCACACTTTAAAAACTTGTTGTACTCCTAAACTATAAGCAAATGTAGAATCATTTTAGTCTACAGTAGGCTAACATTATCCTACATTTTGCCTACAGTTAGCAATTTTTACAGCAATTTTTACAGTGTAACCAACTTTGCAACGTTAGACAAAATTGGACTCTGTGGTGAATAAGCTAGGCTAATTCATATATAATTGGCATTGTTGTGATCTGGAAATCACAGATTGGTTCCACAAATACTACTGTACACCTGTAGCCTACTTAAATGTGTTAATTCAATTTAAATTTAATTTTCACTCCGTTAGCCATACCTTTTCAGTGGTAGAAGGTATAGTCAACTCTGACGACTGTTCTCCAAATTTACAGTCTCTATGTAGACTGAACAGTAGGCCGAGGCGCCGCCGCCCACCAATCAGAGGCATAGCCTACTCGTTCAGGGAATTGCACATAGGCTATGTTGTTATTTATCCTATTCCATTGCTAATATCAGGTTTGCAAACGTAATCAGGTTCGAGCACTAAACAATTTCCCAAAATCACAATGATAAGGACTTTATTTTTCAGGGGTGCTGAGATGAGGGGTGCTGAGATGCTTGAGCACCCCTAAAAATAGCCTAGCGCTGCCTATGGTTTATGCACAACTGCAAGCCTCTGGAGGATCCTACACCTTGAGGTTTGCGGGACTCCAGGGGCACCATCAGCTTCAAATAACTGTTTGCTGCTTTGTAATGGCATTTTAGCTGCTGCTCTCTTAATCCAATTAATTTTTCTGGCAGTAACCTTCCTCATTATGTCTTTATCTGCACAAACCCGTCTCTGCTCTGAATCACCCACAAATCTCTTCACAGTACGATGATCATGCTTAGGTTTTTGTGAAATATCTAATGTTTTCATACCTTGTCCAAGGCATTGCACTATTTGACACTTTACCGCAGCAGAGAGATCCTTTTTCTTTTCCGCTTGAAAACTCTGGCCTGCTTAATAATGTGGAACATCTTTCTTTTGTAGTTTATTTTAATTGGGCTCACCTGGCAAACGTATTATCACAGGTCTGAGATTGATTTCAGTGATCCAAAGAGCCCCGAGACACATTACCATCCATGAGTTTGATTGAAAAACAAACATTTTTGTGTTTATGACAATTAATCATTTGCACATTAATGCTATTTCCTATACAAACAGGTTTTTAGAAAGAATTACAACACGGTCGTAATGTATTACAAACACGTTGGCTATTTGTGTCATTCTTTACTGTGGGGCAAACAGTGCAAGCATTTTGATATTGTTTTTCATATGTGATGTGTTGTGTGTGATAGAGTGCTTAACCTCTCAGCCTTTGATCCTTGTGTAACCTGTTGGTTATGACTCATGTGACAGTGCAAAAACTGCTGAGGGGCTGCTGGTTGTAGACTGGCCTTATTCTGGTTCCTCTCTCTGTCTCACAGTACAAACAGGTGGAGCAGTACATGTCCTTCCACAAGCTACCAGCTGATATGAGGCAGAGGATCCATGACTACTACGAGCATCGCTACCAGGGCAAGATGTTCGACGAGGAGAGTATCCTTGGAGAACTCAACGAGCCTCTAAGAGAGGTGGGATTGGGCCGAGTGTTGAGTTGTTGTGTGGGTGTTGTGTGTGAGTTGCGCATGTGTGTGTGTTTGTCTATATTTATTCTTCTTTTCATGCTAAATTTGATTTGAGTTTACGGTTAAGTTATTGTAAGGGAAACGAGAAGGCCTCGTTTTTAGCGTTACAGTTTTCGAAACATTGGAAAATTGTTTTGAATGTAAATTAAATCAAACGTAATAAAATGTCATGAACCTACGGTGTGTTTCATTAATAATTTATTTGGTGGGTTGTGGATTTGAAGCGCCATTAGTGGTAATAATTATGGTTTGGAAGTGGGATTTAATATTCTCTGAACACCTAATCTGAGGCACTGTTACTAAAGCAGCGGCCTTGCTTCTGTGTTTGTGTGTTTATGTGCGTTCATGTTTCTGTGTGTTTATGTGTGTTCATGTGTGTTCATGTTTGCAGGAAATTATCAACTTTAACTGTCGAAAGCTGGTGGCGTCCATGCCGCTGTTTGCAAACGCAGACCCCAACTTCGTGACCTCCATGCTGACCAAGCTGCGCTTCGAGGTCTTCCAGCCTGGAGATTACATTATCCGGGAGGGCACCATTGGCAAGAAGATGTACTTCATCCAGCACGGGGTGGTCAGCGTTCTCACCAAGGGCAACAAGGAAACCAAACTCTCAGACGGATCCTACTTCGGGGGTGAGAGAATCAGTGAACCAGGGCAAACATGGAAACAGGAAAAAAAGGTCAAACTCACATTATGCTGCAGAGCTTAAACATCTTCAACTTTAATATTCATAATGGTGGCCTGGAAAAACACAACAGCACAAATGAGCATGTTTAGAGGTCAGCATGGCTCTGCGTTCAGGATAGACAGCAGGATCGCATGGCTGTAAGAGGAGTATGTGCTCTGTTCTCTCTCTCGTCTACTGACTACAGAGTTGTCTAGGACACGGCTCATCATTCTGCCAGTCATTGTCTACCATGTGGTCCTGGCTGACAGGGTGCTAACGCAGGTTTTGGGAATGTTGATAGGCTTTTTACTCAGCGTTTAACATCTGAAATGGCATGAAGTGAATAGTTGATATATTTACACTGTCTCACATTTTTGTAAATATTTGATTTGATGATAACATTTAATGTGACAACACTGAAGACATGACACTTTGCTACAGTGTAAATTTGCTGTCCCCTCAAAATAACTCAACACAGCCATTAAGGTCTAAACCGCTGGCAACAAAAGTGAGTACACCCCTAAGTGAAAATGTCCAGTGTCAATATTTTGTGTTGCCACCATTGTTTTCAAGCACTGCCTTAAACCCCTTGGGCATGGAGTTCACCTAAGCTTCACAGGTTGCCACTGGAGTCCTCTTCCACTCCTCCATGATAACATCACAGAGCTGGTGGATGTCAGAGACCTTGTGCTCCTCCACCTTTTATTTGAAGATGCACCACAGATGCTCAATAGGGTTTAGGTCTGGAGACATGTTTTGGCCAGTCCATCACCTTTACCCTCAGCTTCTTTAGTAAGGCAGTGGTCGGTGTGTTTGTCGGGTCATTATCATGTTGGAATACTGCCCTGCGACCCAGTCTCCGAAAGGAGACTGCTCTGCTTCAGTAGGTCACAGTAAATGTTGGCATTCGTGGTTCCCTGAATGAACTGTAGCTCCCCAGTGTCTGTAGCACTCAGGCAGGCCCAGACCATGACACTCCCACCACCATTTGACTGTAGGCAAGACACATTTGTCTTTGTACTCCTCACCTGGTTGCCGCGACACATACTTCACACCATCTGAACCAAATAAGTTTATCTTGGTCTCATCAGACCACAGGACATGTTTCCAGTAATCCATGTTCTTAGTTAGCTTGTCTTCAGCAAACTGTTTGCAGGCTTTCTTGTGCATCATCTTTAGAAGAGGCTTCCTTCTGGGACAACAGCCATGCAGCCCAATTTGATGCAGTGTGTGGTGTATGGTCTGAGCACTGACAGGCTGACCCCCACCCTTTCAACCTATGCAACAATGCTGGAAACACTTATATATCTATTGCCCAAAGAAGAAAAAAATTAAAAAAGCATTGTCAAAATTACTAAAAAATATTATGTGGTTTTTACAGAGGTGGACATTTACTTGAGTAAAAGTACTTTTCTGAGTAACTCTTGAGTTCACAAGTTTTGGGAAGTCCCTACTTAAGACCAAATTGATCAGGTAAAGGGAGTTCATATCTTAACAGTAACCTATAAAACAATTTGAAAAATCTACATATTTTGAGCCATATCTTGCACCCGGCGCAACACATTGCAAAGTCTGAACGCAAGTGTCTTTGCTAGTTTAAGACCGACGCAGTTGTCAATTTCCCATCAGGCGCCCGCGTTGTTTAATAGCAAATGCACATGCGCCCATATTTGCGCCAATGGGAGTTCTGGTCTAACAGGGAGGTGTGTTCAGGATAATTCTTGGCGTATTGCTATCTTGAGGCATCGGAAAGTGATCGCGCCATTGACCAACAAAAACCTGGTCTAAAGTCAATGGCGCAGGACGTCATAGTTATATTAGCAAATTAGTCAAATGCACCTAGGCGTATGCACAGCACCTGCACACTATGCTTGTTGCACACACACAGGGAAGCACAGCACTACACGAACATGCAAAAGATTACAAATAAAAATATTACGGTGCAAATCCGCTGTGATAATAGCAATGCACAAAAGGTACAAACCCGCCTGGATCTTAAAGGGAATGGGAGATTAATCTCTGATTGGTTTATTGCACGTTACGCCCAAAACACACCCATGAATTAATGAAGCTGTTTTAGACCATGAGGCTGGCGCATGGACCCTTTTATCCGCTGTCAAACTAGCAAAAGTGGATTTGGACACGCCCAAAGCGCTTTTGCACAATGTGCTTCACGCCATGCGCTTAGATTGTTAAAATAGGGCCCATTGTGTCACAAATGAGGAGAAACACAACATATTTGTGTAAATCAAACAAAATATAAATCTGACAACCCAACTTAATTTTTTTCAGTGACCAGTAAGAGGAAGTGTGAGAGCGATTTCACCAAATTTAACACACCTTCTCCACGTTCACAGCTGAATCCTTGTAACACTAACAATTCACATGACACCGGGTAGGAAAAATGGCTAATTGGGCCCAATTTTAACATTTCCACTTAGGGCTGTACTTACTTTTATTGCCAGCAGTTTAGACCTTAATGGCTTGAGTTATTTTGAGGGAACAGCAAATTTACACTGTTATAACAGCTATACACTCACTACTTTACATTGTAGCAAAGTATAATTTCTTTAGTTTTGTCACATGAAAAGTTATAATCAAATATTTACAAAAATGTGAGGGGTGTACTCACTTTTCTAAGATACTGTCATTTGTACCTTACTTTTTATGTTATACTTTATTAATAATAGTTGTAATTGAGGCTGAAATGCAGTCAGTTTCTTATCATCTGCAGTGTTATAAACATGGAATTGCTGTTCTTTCTTCCCTTAGCGGACAGTTGGTATACTTCTCTTGGTGTCTGAAAGTGTAGAACTTGTCTGTGACTTAGATCTAGCCATAGCATTCACACCAAATGCCAATTTATTTGGGCAGTGACAGTGTATTATTTTGAAGAACTGTGTAAGTAATGAGAAATCTAGGCAAGCATTTAACAGCATATGACCTGCCTGTGGAAGTTTAATTATGCCGTTCCCTGCTTTGGACCATCTCTGTGCCCTCTCTCTGGGGGGCGCCGCCAGCCCAAATAATAGAAAGATGGCAAGCAATTTAAATCTGCATGTGTTTGTGTGTTTGTGTGTTTAGGTGTGTGTTTGTGTGTGTGTTTGAATCTGTGTTTGTCTCTCTGTGTGTGTGTGTGTGTGTGTGTGTGTGTGTGTGTGTGTGTGTGTGTGTGTGTGTGTGTGTGTGTGTGTGTGTGTGTGTGTGTGTGTGTGTGTGTGTGTGTGTGTGTGTGTGTGTGTGTGTGTGTGTGTGTGTGTGTGTGTGTGTTTTGTGTGTGTTTTGGTGTATGTTTGCGTGTGTGTGTTTGCGTTTGGGTGTGTGTTTTTGTGTTTGTGTGTGTGTTTGCGTGTGTGTTTATGTGTGTGTTTGGGTGTGTGTTTGGGTGTGTTTGCATGTGTGTTTGCGTGTGTGTTTGGGGGTGTGTTTAGGTGTGTGTTTAGGTGTGTTTACATGTGTGTTTGCGTGTGTGTTTGGGTGTGTGTTTGCATGTATGTTTGCCTGTGTGTTTGCGTGTGTGTTTGCGTGTGTGTTTGCGTTTGAGTCCATGCAGCCATGCGGCAAGATTAACATTTACCACAACAGGGGCCTGTCTTCTCTATCCAATACTGCCAGGTTTGGTCTAAATCTCTGAGGGAGAAGTAGAGCAGCCTTCCTTCTTTGTTGTTTGCCTTAATATTTAAACATTAATTGAATGGATCAAACTAAATCTCCACTGCTCCTGCAAATGCAAAATATTTGGAACGAAACTGCTGTTTGCTTGCATTAAATCACTAAGCCTTGGATCTGCAATTATTTCTCCCCAACGTGTTAAACTGACTGGGCTTTGCAGGTTTCTACTACATTATCTGGCAGCTCTTGCATTCATGAAGGGCAAAGCTGACCAACCAACTTAGCCTAGCATGTAGCCTTAAGGAGATATCATCAGCTGTGCTAAACATGAAGTGAAAACAAGCTTTTCCAAGAAACACATTTTCTCTTGGAAAGGCAAAGGACACTTTACTGCTGTGAATTAGGACACTTTACAAGCTACAGAATTAGGTTGTCTCAACTCAAAATAACACATTGATCAATACTCAAATTTTTTTTTTTGAGTTGAGACAACCTAATTCTGTAGCTTGTAACCAGTTGAAGTAATTTTGTAAGGTTAATCCAATGAATCACTTTTTTCAGTGCATCCCATTATTTATTTCAAACCATTGGCTATTTGAAGCCTGCTGGGCCTATAGGATAATGATAAGAAAATGATGTAGCTTGTAGTCTATATAATGAATTGACATGGACAGGGGTATAGAGAACGCTATGCCATCATATCCTATTGAGATGTTACATAGCTGCATAATAAACTTGCTCTAAAATGTTCCATTGTCCATATTCAGACCTGTGAAGAGGGCATAGGCAATATTATACAACATAATGAGGAAATATCGATACATACTGATCTTTTATTTTCGGTATTAGACATTGCTTTTCCAATGTTTTTCCCATGATTGTAGTTAAGCAAAATGTGAAAGCTTATTCAGTCTGTAGCTGCTGTTCCCTGAACCGTGCCACCGTAGAAACAGAGACCAGACAACGGCCTTCCCATTCAGGTTAACAGATCACCAGTCAAATGGCTAGGGTTAGACATTTCCAACATGTCTGTGGATTGCATTTCTATGGCCAGAGCAACAGGGAGTTTGAAAAGTAAAGGGAGTTATTATTGCGGTCTTGATCTGCTTGCCATGACTCTATCTGTATTTTGCTCCCATTGACGAACTGTGTCTGCTTGTAGCGATTGTGTGGAACATGCTGAGGATGCGAATGATGGGCAGGGACACTGAGGGGGGTTATGTAATGTTATCGCAGTATTCATGCCAATGAACACCACACACACATACAGTACATAGACACACCACACACATACACTCAACTCAAGACATACTGGCACCCTTCATGCAAATGAGCAAAAGTGAATGGAAAAAATAAACATGACAAACAATGAGTCATATTTGGGGCTCAAACATAAGCAGGAGCCTCCATGGACTGGATAACAGCACTGAGTCTCTTCCTGTGAATCTGTCAAGGTTGGCACACACTTTTGGAGGGATCTTCGACCATTCCTTCATTCAGCCCATTTATATCCTTCATGGTCTTAGGTTTGCACCTGTGGATCTTACTACTCAATACCATTGTTTGCATTTAAAAAGATTGTTTTTAAAATAAATTACAGCCGTATGTAAAAGTTTAGGCACCCCTGACAATTTCCATGATTTTCATTTATAAATAATTCGGTGTTTGGATCAGCAATTTCATTTTGATCTATCAAATAACTGAAGGACACAGTAATATTTCAGTAGTAAAATGAGGTTCATTGGATTAACAGAAAATGTGCAATATGCATCAAAACAAAATTAGACAGGTGCATAAATTTGGGGACCCTTGTAATTTTGTTGATTTGAATACCTGTAACTACCTAGCACGGATTAATTGGAACACACAATTGGTTTCGTGAGCTCATTAAGCCTTGAACTTCATAGACAGGGGCATCCAATCATGAGAAAAGGTATTTAAGGTGGCCAATTGTAAGTTGTTGTTCTCTTTGACTCTCCTCTGAAGAGTGGCAACATGGGGGCCTTAAAACAACTCTCAAATGACCTGAAAACAAAGATTGTTCAACATTATGGTTTAGGGGAAGGCTACAAAAAACTATTGCAGAGATTTAAGCTGTCAGTGTCCACTGTGTGGAACATAATGAGGAAATGGAAGACCACAGGCACAGTTCTTGTTAAGACCAGAAGTGGCAGGCCAAGTAAAATATCGGAGGCAAATGCGAAGGATGGTGAGAACGGTCAAAAACAGCCCACAGACCACCTCCAAAGACCTACAACATCATCTTGCTGCAGATGGTGTCACTGTGCATCGTTCAACAATTCAGCGCACTTTGCACAAGGAGAGGCTGTACGGGAGAGTGATGCGGAAGAAGTCATTTCTGCACACATGCCACAAACAGACTCGCGTGAGGTATGCATACGCACATTTGGACAAGCCAGCTTCATTTTGAAAGAAGGTGGTGTGGACTGATGAAACAAAGATGGAGGTATTTGGTCATAACAAGGATCATTATGGATGGTGGCAAAAGGACACAGCATTCCAAGACAAACACTTGCTAGTTGCTACCCACAGTACAATTTGGTGGAGATTCTATCATGCTGTGGGGCTGTGTGGCCAGTGCCGGTACTGGGAATCTAGTTAAAGTTGAGGGTTGCATGGATTCCACTCAATATCAGCAGATATTTGAGAATAATGTAGTGGAATCAGTCACAAAGTTGAAGTTACCCCGGTGCTGGATATTTCAACATGACTCTGACCCAAAACACTGCAAAACACTGCTCAAAATCTGCTCTGGCATTTATGCAGAGGAACAAGTACAATGTTCTAGAATGGCCATCCCAGTCCCCAGACCTGAATATCATTGAAATCTGTGGGGTGATTTGAAGCGGGCTGTTCATGTTCGGAAACCATCAAACCTAACTGAACTGGAGAGGTTTTGCAAGGAGGAATGGTCCAAATACCCATATCCAGAATCCAGACACTCATTACAGGCCATAGGTAGCATCTAGAGGCTGTTATTTCTGCTAATTTATGCACCTGTCTATTTTCATTTTGATGCATATTGCAAATTTTCTGTCAATCCAATAATCCTAATTTCACTACTGAAATATGACTTTGTCCTTAAATTATGTGATAGATGAAAATGAAATTGCTGATCCAAACACACAATTATTTATAAATAAAAATCATGGAAATTGTCAGGGGTGCCTAAATTTTGCTTACGACTGTATATGGCTCCCCATTAATTTTCAGCTCAAAATATGACATAATATGATATAATATTGATTGTCTTTATATTTTACCTTTTGCTCAATTTTATCAAATGTGACAATACTTTTTGAGTTGACTGTATGCATACAGCACTTAGAAGGCTGTGTTGCCTTTTGTAACTGAGGTGTGACTGTACTGCAGCTCTCCTGGGTAATGTAATACATCTATTGCAGTAGAATAACCGTAGTGTGACTGAAGGTGCACATCAAACACTAGTGTTTATCAAGATGCAGCTTCGATTGTAGCATTAAGATGGTTAACTGTGGCTGGGTTGAGGGAGGGTGCCAAGGATGAGGAAAGAATCAACTGTCGTAAATCTGTGGTGTCATCTGGGGCCTGGTCGGGCTTAGTCCACAATGAGCCAGCTTCTCTTAATCTCTAGTCTCAGCCTGTCATCTCCCTCTCTGTCCGTTTCTCTCTCTGTTTCTGTCTGTCTTTCTTTTGCCGTCTGTCTTTTGGTCTTTTGTCCCTGTGGAGGGGCAGACGGTGGTTGTTAAATGGCTGCCCTGACTGAGTGAGTTATTGAGGAGGTTTGGCAGTCGAGTCACAGGTAATCCTCTTGCCCCTTAACCTATTTTTACAGAGCCGCAGCACTCCACCAGAAGAAGCTGGATGAGGGAAGAGTAAAGAGTCAGGGACTTTGTGAATCTGGGCAGTAAGACTCTATAATGTTCACAGAGGTACATGGTTAACCTCTGAATAAAGTCTGCACATACCACCTGCACAATCCAAATTAACATGGCAGTCAGTTACTACATTACTACAAGAGCCAATTACAACATTACTACAAGAGCCAATTACAACATTACTACAAGAGCCAATTACAACATTACTACAAGAGCCAATTACAACATTTTACAACAGTCAATTAATACATTACTAAAAGAGTCAATTACTACATTTTACGGCAGCCAATCAATACATTACTACATCAGAAAATCACTACATTACTACAAGAGCCAATTACAAAATATTACAACAATGAATTAATAAAACAGACAATTACTACATTACCACCAGAGTATGTTAATATATTATTACAACAGTCAATTACTTGTAGTTAGCATTGGATGAGAGACCAGTCAAAGGACCCTAGCTATTGTGAGACCTAAGTCAGCCCCTCGTTGAACCCTCTCCCCATCATAGCTCGACAGAGTATATTTACCTAGGCTAATGCTAGGAGCGAGTGAGCGTGGAGTGTCATGGGGAATCAGGCTGTCCAGCAAGGATGTTTCAAAGGTTACAGAATGTCCTCTCAGTAGGCCGTAGGCTGCCAGGGGCAATGGAGATGGGAGCTGACAGCAGAGAACCAAAGTCCAGGTGAGGCTCCCAGACCAGACCGGAGGACATGGATACCTCACTATGGGAGTTGAAGCTCACACATATACACACACACGTGCAGGTCAAACATACACACAGTCCTCACTAGTCCAGACCATCCCCCATAATTTCCCAGCCTGCATTGCACACCGAGTGGTTCTGTTTCTCCACGACTCAGGGGGAACCGCTCTTAGCTCGGATCACGTGGCCCCGAACATTACAGCATGAGCCAGCCAGTCGTGTGTTGAACCAAGGTTGTACTGTACAGAAACATCCTTCATGTTTCACCCATTTCACGTGGAATTCCAATTTTAAGTGGAGCATTAAATGTTAATTATCAAAATGTCATGGAACGTGTTCATGCATGCTCTGTGTACAGGACAGTTGCGACTGTATGCATTTATCTGAATTGATGACATCAGTGTTCCTCCACAACTGCTCCTACAGGATAACTAAATGTAGCAGTAGGAGTAGCTGAGACCTATCAGAGGAAAACAACACTCCACTACAAAATGAGCTGGACTGAGTGAGCATGTTCAGAAATTTCAAGCAGGATGCTTGTACTATTACGATGAGTCAGACTGTAAGAGTGAGTCAGCGTGGCGATGAAACCATTCATACATCGCTTTGACTGTAATGTACTAAGAGAAGTGTGCAGTTGAGCAGGAAAGAATGGAGGTCACAGTGACTTTAGATGCTCCAACGGATAAATGTTAGCTTTAGCCAATGTAAGCTGCCAGCAAAATCTAATTCCGTGCTCAGTCAATTAAAATGTGTGCTTTGGGATTTTTTTACGCAGATATTCACGTAGAAATCCAATTCAGACAGGAAACGTCAAGTGAAATAACCAACATTTTCATACAGAGTTAATGTGACCAGGGAAGTTTTGCCTGAATTGCATGACTCAAGTCTTGGCATATGATTCTGTATCTTAGGGGAAACTCACCATCATAGTAGGATGATGTACACTCAATGGCCACTTCATTAGGTACACGTGTTCAACTGCTTGTTATTGCAAAGATCTAATCAGCCAATAATGTGGCAGCAAGTCAAAGCATTTAGGCATTGTAGACATGGCCAAGAAGATCTGCTGAAGTTCAAACCTAGCATCAGAACCAGTGGCGCCCCCAGACATTTTTCATGGGGTGGCCAGATGCGGCCACTGAAAATCATGAGGTTGTACACCAAAACCAAAAGCCACAACTAAATTTCAGGAATAATATTTTCTGTATTATAAGAAGTAAGCTAGTTGAAAACAATGTCAATATGAGAGTTAAGGAATCACATACTGATATATTTTGGTTTCACGTTTTACAGTTAATGTTGTTAATTATCTGATTTGCATAAACTAATACCAGTACAGTTAACAGTTATTTTGTATTTATATTAAGGCTGTCAAAATTAACATGTTAACACATTAATGCAAGCGATTAATTTAATGTTGTTAATTTGTTTTTGTTGCTGTTAAAGCACATTATTTCTTGACTTGCTAGTCTCTTTAACGTTGCATATGCGTAACAACAAATTCCAGTCATTTTCATTAGTGTTGTAAAGACACATAGCACTATGCATTGCAGATGCAGTGCGTTTGGAGTGTTGCATGCATTGGATTTTTCCTACTTGTGCACCAAAACCTATGCGATAATCAAACTGGATGTTGTGAATTTAGAAAGTAATTTCTGATTACATGGCTGATCTCATCTAAATTAAATTATTGTAAACAAGGAATTGACTCAACAGATGTATAAATATATCACTTGTACTATACATAGCCAACCCTCAAGTTTTGCTCGACACTCATACAGATCTAAACTGCCGTTGCTAGCTTTTTCTAAACTTTCACAAATTGGCCAACCTAGCCAACTATCCTGGTAGCTCAATATCTTCTGAAATCCTTCTCTGTCATTTATCTTTGCAGCAATGTGTTTGTATTCACTTCTCAGTTAACTCTGCCAAACTGCCGAGAGATAAAGTGAGGCATGACTTAACAGGTACAGTAGGACTGTTGCCTATATAGGGTGTGGAGAACAAGTATTTGATACACTGCCGCCGATTTAGCATGTTTTCCAATTTACAAAGCATGTAGAGGTCTGTAATTTTCATCATAGGTACACTTCAACTGTGAGAGAAGGAGTCTAAAACAAAAATCCAGTATATCACATTGTATGATTTTTTAATAATTAATTTGCATTTTATTGCATGACATAAGTATTTGATCACCTACCAACCTGTAAGAATTCCAGCTCTCACAGACCTGTTAGTTTTTCTTTAGGAAGCTCTCCTGTTCCCCACTCATTACCTGTATTAACTGCACCTGTTTGAACTCAATACCTTTATTAAAGACACCTGTCCACACACTCAATCAAACAGACTCCAACCTCTCCACAATGGCCAAGACCAGAGATCTGTGTAAGGACATCAGGGATAAAATTGACCTGCACAAGGCTGAGATGGGCTACAGGAGAATATACCAGCAGCTTGGTGAGAAGGCAACAACTGTTGGTGCAATTATTAGAAAATGGAAGAAGTTCAAGATGACGGTCAATCTCCCTCAGTCTGGGGCTCCATACAAGATCTCACTTTGTGGGGCATCAATGATCATGGGGAAGGTGAGGGATCAGGCAACTAAGGAATGGCTCTGTAAGAAACATCTCAAGGTCCTGGAGTGGCCTAGCCAGTCTCCAGACCTGAACCCAACGGAAAATCTTTGGAGGGAGCTGAAAGTCCGTATTGCCCAGCAACAACCCTGAAACCTGAAAGATTTGGAGAAGGTATGTATGGAGGAGTGGGCCAAAATCCCTGCTGCAGTGTGTGCAAACCTGGTCAAGAACTACAGGAAACGTATGATCTCTGTAACTGCAAACAAAAGTTTCAGTACCAAATATTGAGTTCTGCTTTTCTGACGTATCAAATACTTATGTCATGCAATAATATGCAAATTCATTATTTAAAAATCATACAATTTGATTTTCTGGATTTTTGTTTTGGATTCCATCTCTCACAGTTAAAGTGTACCTATGATAAAAATGACAGACCTCTACATGCCTTGTAAGTAGGAAAACCTGCAAAATCGGCAGTGTATCAAATACTTGTTCTCCCCACTGTACATGTAAGAATGATAGGAATCAAACTAAATAGTCAATTCTAAGACCTAGCTTGCAGAATGGTATGTTAGTACTTCTAAACATTAAAGTACCTATCACGTCATGGTAGGGTCCACAAAAACATTACATTTGCAGAAGTAAAAAACAACTTCCATACTGTGTAAATATTACATCTCCTGATTTAATTTTTGTAGATCTCTACCTTCCTTCCTTTGCATTTGAATCCCCATTCACGTAGTGTGTCATGTTATAAAGATTTAAGTATTTGGTCTTAATGTTTAATCCTTCAAAGGTGGCCTAGCACCATTTGAACCACACTGAAGTAAACATGAGCTACCGGAGAAGAGTTGGATCAAATGCCTGCCGCCCAGGTTCTCTTCAGTCAGAGCAGTTGAATATTAGACTGTAGCCTAATAGAGCAGTAATTCTACATGTTGCTTTGATCAAGAGCACAGTGGAAGGAGATTGTAGGATTTTGGGATCCAAAACCTGCAACATTTGATTTAGATTTACATTGGTTATTTGAGGCCATGACAATCTGGTTTAATGAACTTAATCAATTTAACTTAATAAGCACTGCCTATATTTTACATTAGTCTTTTTATCTTAATATGTTGCTTTTAAAACTGAAATGTGTTTCTATAAGGCCAAATTTGAACATATTCTAAAATTGTGATTAATCGCGATTAACTACAGAAAGTAATGCGATTAAACACAAATAATTTTTTTTAATCATTTGACAGCCCCAATTTATATTCATATGGTTTTTAATGTTGTAATATAGGACTCAGCTGTAAAAGAGACATGGGTCTCCATTGATTTTCTCTGTATAAATAAAGGTACAAAATAAAATAAAATCATTTTTTGGGAGGAGGGGTTAGTAGGGCCGTTGGCTGCACCCCTGATCAAAAAGGGGAACAACGGTGATTAAAGTGACTGAAATTGGTATGGTTGTTGGTGCCAACAATACTGGTTTGAGTATTTCAGAAAGTGCTGATCGACTGGGATTTTCCCACACAGCCATTTCAAGGGTTTACAGAGAATGAGAGAAGATATCCAGTAAGTGGAATTTCTCTGGGTGGAAATGCCTTGTTGATGGCGGAGGACAGAGGAGAATGACCAGACCTATCTCTAACCTGACATGCCCCTCTAAGGTCTTCGAAATCCTGGTCAATAAACAGATTACATTTTTGAGTCTGACCACAGCCTTTCTGATATGCAATCCGGTATCTGAGCTGGTCGTGGTGCACCTCAGCCACACTCAAGGTTCTCAATTACATCATAATTGCCCTTGACCAAAGACAATACTATGCAGCAGTCTTCATCGACCTGGCTAAGGCCTTCACAACATCCTCATTGGTAGACTATAGAGCCTGGGTTTCTCAAATGACTACCTCGCCTGGTTCACAAATTATTTCTCACATAGATTCCAATGTGTTAAGACAGAGGGCCTGCTGTCCAGACTTCTGGCTGTCTCTATGGGGGTGCCTCAGGGTTCAAATCTTGGACCAACTCTATTATCTGTGTATGTCAATGATATTGCACTTGATGCAGGTGACTCTCATATCCACCTCTATTCAGATGACACCATTCTCTATACATCTGGCCCGACGTTGGACACTGTGTTAAAAAACCTCCAAAAGAGCTTTGATGGCATACATCACTCATTCTGGGGCCTCCAATTGCTTTTAAGTAATTTTAGTAAAACAAAATGCATGCTCTTCAACCGATCACTCTCTGCACATGTCTGCCCATTCTGGAAGGGTCTGAAATAGAATGTGTACAGTAGACAACTACAAATACCTAGGGGTCTGGTTAGCCACTTCACTCTCCTTCCAGACCCACATTAACCAGCTGTACTCCAAAAGTAAATCTAGGATCAGTTTCCTTTTCTTTAACAAAGCCTCCTTCACTCTTACTTCGAAACATGCCCTTGTGAAAATGACCATCCTTACAATACTAGACTTTGGTGATGTAATTTACAGATCTGCCTCAAACTCTCTCATTAGATGTAGTATACCACACCACCATCTGTTTTGTCACCAATTCTCCATTAACACCCATCACTGCAACCTCTATGCACTAGTCAGATGGCCCTTGCTATACACCCGACGCCAAACACACTGGTATCATTTCCTTACAAGGCAAAACCCCATCTTACAAAAGCTCATTAATCTCCAGAGTATCTCCCACTCTTAACCTAGTTCAAGCAGGTATATCTCTCTGGTTGCCATAAAAGCCTGCAACTCCTTCGGCCGCCTCTCCTTCCAATTCTCCACGGCTAATGATTGTAAAAATCTGCAAAAATCCTTGAAGCTCGAGTTGTTCCCCTAACTACCTTTGAAGTACTATTATCAAATCTACTGTCAGACCACTGCACATGTTGACTCTACTCATGCTCTTTGCCCATTTATGCCCTATGATCTCACCTAACCAGGGCCGTGCAAATACATTTTGGGGGGCAGGGGCTCAAGTAAACAAAAGGGCACCCTACACGCACACACGCATGCATGCATAGACACACACACACACACACACCCTTTCCAAGTGTCCATTATTCCCATTACCCAATGTTGCCACAAAACCATTCATAATCAAACAGTATGTTCTGAACTTGGGCCTAGTTCAGTCTCCTCTAATACATTATTCTTTTAAAAAAGCACCAAATTAACAAGTTTTCATTAAAGTAATATAATTCAGTCAGGCTGTGTTCAGTTGATCAGACCAATCACTTATGAGTAGGCTAAAATAGACAAACTGCCTTAAGGTGACACAGGGTCAGATTGCTCAGTGGTTAGGGAGTCAGACTCGTAAGCGATTTTCAACCCCGACTGCCAAATGTCGTTGTGTCCTTGAGGAAGGCACTTTACGCTACGTTGCTTTAGGAGGATGTCCCTTTATTCACTGTAAGTTGCTATGGATAAGAGCATATGCTAAATGACTAAAATGTCAAATATAAAAAATGCCTTTGCCCATGCGGCATAGTAGGTAACTTAATAACAGAGTATTCGTAATTTAAATTAAAGTGCACTAACATATCACAATATTCTTTAAATTTTTAATACTTGAAGCACTTGTCAATTTTACTTGTAGAGTTCAAATGTAGTACTGTCTAATAATAAAAATTATTATTTTATTAAACCTGACAGCAATGCAAACAAATAGGTCACAGAAACAGAATGCATATTATATCCACACACCCCCCACACCCCCCTCCCACCAAAACATATATTCCCCCAACCCCCACCATACACAACCAAACATACACTGAAAGCTTAATGCAAGTAAATGAAAAAATGCAGAAAGAAAGAACTGCAGGAAGAACATAACATCTCTAAGCCATTGTGACACTGTGGGGGGCTGGGAAGACTTCCATTGGAGTAGAATTATATGTTGAGCAAATAGTGTAGTAAAAGCAACAGTGTTTGCATGTTTGAATGGTAGCAATTCTTCCGCAACAAATAAGCAGCTTAGTTACTGAGTAATACGGATTGAAGGCAGGTGTGCTGCCATCAATTGATGCTGACCAACCTAGATCACTCAGGTTCTCCGACTGAACTGTTTCACCTATGTAATTCCAAAGGGTTCTCATGCTTTTTATTTTTCTCAGTATCTCAACATTGACTGGCCAGAGCCAGGCCTTAATCTGGAATTGGATATAATGATATATGAGAAGATGAATAATAATCATAATACATTCTTTAATTTTCAGCCGGGTCACCTCAGTGATCATCAGTGGTAAGAATTGTGTTTGTAGTTGTGGATCTCCAGACTTCAATAATAATCAGTCATTGTTAAAGGACAATTCCAGTGAAAAATGAACCTAGGGGTTAATAAGACATGGGTATCTCTGGGATATTTTTTCATGCTTATCGAATGTGCTCAGTTTTAGTGCGAATTACCTTATAATGCTTGTTGTGAGGGCATGGATGAATTAAAAATAAATTGCTATTTTATACCACTAAAAATGCTCAAAATAGCACCACACTTCCACGGTAGCATAATGAGGGTCCTAACATGCAAACCGAATCATTGAGAACTATACAGACAGTTTATAAAAAAAGTGTACAGACAGTTTATAAAAAATAGTTTAAAAGACAGTACCATTTGCATATACTGGCAGGTGTCATCTTGGGAAAACAGACTTGACCAGTCGAAACACGAACGACGTGCTAGGTGAGCTTTTTTAGTTTGCATCTCCAGCTTTAAGTCTTGCTCATTGATCTGCATGAATGACCGAAAACCTCTTGCCAAGGGAGATTCCAAGTCACAGTCCGTGGTTCGACTGGTCGAGTCTGTTTTTCCAAGATGGTGCCTGCCTGTATACGCAAATGGTATTGTCTTTTTAGCCAGAAAGCCACAGGGCAAGAAGATTTACAGTCAGTCAGGGCAGGTTGCTTTTCTTCAGACAAGGATCACTGTGAGGGCTGACAAAGGAACAGTATAGCCAGAGCCAGGGCTGATCCAGGAACAGTACAACCAGAGTCAGAGCTGACCCAGGAACAGTACAACCAGAGTCAGGACTGACCCAGGAACAGTACAACCAGAGTCAGGACTGACCCAGGAACAATACAACCAGAGTCAGTCACACAAACAGACATGCACATGCAGGCTCACATACATAAACACACACGGTTACCCAGAAGCACACACAGACCCATAACTCCTGCTGCTCATGTTGTTTTTCATTAAGGCAGAGATGATCAGGGACACGCAGGCTCTGTCTGGGTATCTGGCTTCAGTGAGAGAAGACAGACATCCTCTAACCCACCGTTACAGTACACTACCCTGAAGGGCAGCGTGACAGGATAAAGGACAAAAGGACAGCTAAACAGATTTGGAGTGAGCTTAGTCCTGTAAGACCTGATGAAACTGGGTTTCCCAGTAGATTTTACATAATCGGAGAAGGGCAGGATGTTTGCCAGCATGAGAGAGAATTGAAAGGAAAGTGATTTCTCTTTTAAAGAGAATGTGATAATAGTGGAAGTAGGGGTTGGAGAGATCAAAATGACATGCGTGTGCACAGACACATACATAAGCACTCACATATAAATCACACACCCTGCAAAAGGTATTGTTAGTGCGTAGGTCCATGGTCTTCTGCCTGTTACACACAGTATTATACTCCTTATCTGGCCTAACACACAAGGCACACATCTAAGCTTTCAAAACGGCATTACTGTAAATGCTTCAGATGGGGATTATGCTAAAAAATGGGAGAAAACATACAGTTCAACAGTTCAGTTTTTTGTTTGAAAGTTCTCAATTTTCATCATCACAAACTGCTAGTACATTGCGAGGGATATTTGTCTTTTTGAGATACTTTGTTTTAATGGCGGCATGCATAATCCCATCAGGTCAAGTTCACACACGAGTGAATGAAGTAGGATGACTCAAAATGAACACTTCCGAATCAGCCTTCACAGAGATATCCCTAATAACATTTGATGAGAAGCGGATGGACGCGGATGTGGCATTAGCCACACTCCACGGGAAGTATGTTACCCTTGCCATAGCGTTAATCTTACCATCTTCCTGTTATCTACAGAGATCTGTCTTTTGACGCGGGGCAGACGAACAGCCAGCGTCAGAGCCGACACTTACTGCCGTCTGTACTCCCTGTCTGTGGATAACTTCAACGAAGTCCTGGAGGAGTATCCCATGATGAGACGGGCCTTCGAGACTGTGGCTTTGGACAGGCTGGACCGGATAGGTAAGAAACTACATCCTAGTGGAATGTGATGATCCACTCCATCTGCATTATTGGTGTTGAGCTGACAGCTCCTTGTCAGTTATTGGTGATGTATAGCAATATGCTGTTATAGGAAATTGATGGATGTTGTGTTTACACTTTAGTTCAGTGTGTTTTAAAATCTGGTCATGGAATCTACTGTCCCGGTGGTGGGTCTGCGTGGCCTAGTGGGCCAAGTCCCTACATTGCAGGACAGTCTACGTCATGACAGTCAGTGGTTCAAGCATGACTATGAGTTCCCTGGCTTTCTCCGAACCTCCAGAAAGAGACAGCGCAAATTGGCTTAGTGCTTCCCGGAATTTGGTATAGACAACCCAAGTCATCTACCCTGCCACGTTGCTCCCCAGCAACTCCTTGTGTGCAGATCAGGTGCCTTAAATTGAATTGTGGAAGTATAGTTGGTGAGCGTAATCATTCTATGCATGATTTCACTAAAGGCTTCCTTGTTGTATGAGCAGTGTGAAAAGAATCAGCGGCTCTGTGACATGTGGTTGGATGAAGGGTTAGTGGGAATTGGGAGGTGAATAAAATTGGTAAAAATAATAAAAAAATAAAGATCCAGTCCCTGAGGGACCAGTTTGTTCTAGATTACAGCTGCCGGTTCCTGTACTGCACAACAAGGTGTGATTTTGTGAGTTAAACACAGATGTGCCGAACCCCAGGAATCCTCTAGAGGGAAAAGTGACTGGTTTCCAGGGTAGTGAACAGCCAGCTATGACGGAGGAGCATGCAGTCATTGAATTTGGTTGCTAGTGACCTGCTCAAGGCCAGTTAGGCCAGGAGGTCAAGTAAACAAAGATATTATATTAGCTCAGAAATCGCCCCCCCTCCCACACTCACCCATCTGGGAGTGAGGTTGATGTGGAGGAGGGAAAAGGTGGGTTAGTGGTTATCATGTATATGTTGTCTCTACAGCAGGTTAGTGGTTATCATATATATGTTGTC
>JACXGM010002332.1:20841-36156 GCA_016801145.1 Umbra pygmaea
TATGTTGTCTCTACAGGCAGGTTAGTGGTTATCATGTATATGTTGTCTCTACAGGCAGGTTAGTGGTTATCATGTATATGTTGTCTCTACAGGCAGGTTAGTGGTTATCATGTATATTTTGTCTCCCTAGGTAGGATTAGTAGTTATCATAAATTTATAATATATGTTGACTCTACCGAAATGGCAAGTGGTTATTCTGTATATGTTGTGTTTACAGGCAGAATTAGTGGTTATTATGTACATGTTGACTCTATCATAAGGGCTAGTGGTGATTATGAATTTGTTGTCTCTACAGGCAGGGCTAGTGGCTATTTTGTACATTATACGTTGTGTCTACAGACAGAATTTGTGGTTATTATGTATATATTTTTTTTCGCTACAGGCAGGTTAGTGGTTATCATATATATGTGGTCTCTACAGGCAGAGTTAGTGGTTATTATTTACAGAAAGGATCTCCAAACTTGGCCCTTGAGAGCTACCACCCTGGAGGTTTTCACTCCAACCACACATAATGTAGCCTCATTCAGCTAATCAACCAGCTAATTATTAGAATCTGGTGTGCTAGATTAGGGGTGGAGTGGAAACAATCAGGACAGTAGCTCTCCGGGACCAGGGCTGGTGAGGCCTGATTTACAGTATATGTTAAGGCAGGTTTACAGTATATGTTAAGACAGGCAGGTTTACTGGTTATCATGTATATGATTTTTCTACAGACAGGGTTATTGGCAGAAATAAACTAGTCCGATCTAACCAGGATGATGTAGTGAAAATTAATTTGTTGGTTAATTATAAGGAAAATGTTTGTGCTTTGAGGAAAGACAATACTGCAAATGTTTTGGTGTTCCATTGGGGTATCAAGAAAGAGAACAGCTTTGCCTCTGAGTGTGAGCTGTCCCGTATGGCTGGCCTAGACACTTGGCAGGGATAGGTCTTCAGACTTTGAGCATAGCCAGAAGAAAGGGCAGTTCCCCTTGCTGCTCTGTAGGTAACGGTACATAGAATACTACTTATTCTTTATTCCAGGATCACACAGGGAACTAAACAGTGATATCACATTTGCTCCATTCAGCTTTCTACCTCAGTCAGCCAGCAAAGAACTAGAGACTAATAAAAGATTCACAATGAACGGCAGCATGCCTCCATCGTCACTGAACTCTCTCTACAGGCTCCATTATGTCCCCAGGTACGTTTCAAACCAAACATAGAAAAATGGCTGCAGGCAAGGGGCTCTTTGTTTGTTGAAAATGTCTGCTTTGAAATTATGAGGTCTGCTAAGTGAAAGCCTTCTCTTCTGACTGCTTCCAATACCAACCTCTCCTGGGCCTGACGTCGGATGCCTTTGTGTCTGCGTGGTGTAAATAAATGGTTTTCACCTTTCCCCAGCCCTCCTGCATAATGAAGTCATTTACACACCAATGCTCCCCTAATTAATACTTGTCTTAGAGGGGACAGTGCAGTCTGATCAGAGCTGGGCCTGCCACCGTGGCTGGGCAGCTTTAGATCAGAGTGGACTGAGACATGGCCCCTATTTATGCTCCTCATGCAAACCTTATATCTGAAATGAAGTGAAATTGACCTGGGTCTAATTGACTTTACAGTGTGTGTGTATTTTACAATTTCAATCCATGTCATTCAGGATCAGATTTCCACTCTGACGTGTAAATTAACTGCTTTCCATAGCCTTCAGGATTCTTTAAAAAATATATATTTTCAGGAAAAATGTTTGCTTTTGATGCAGATATATCAGTGTTTCATCAATATGTCAAGTTTTATTTTCTAATTTGTTGTGTAAATATGCTGAAATGTTTTGATGGATTGAAAGTACCGAAAATAATCCTGCTACCCCCACCATCCAGGTGACCTATGACGTATGTCAGACTGGGAACCCGTCTATTTTGGGGCCACATTTGACATATGAAATGTATCATTCTATTCACCACAGAACTCAGGTGCACTCAATTACAGATCACGCTAACTAATGTTTTTTAGGGAATAAAAAAAAGGATTTTTTTGAAAATGTAATAATTGGTGGCCTATGGTTGCCCAGCAGTCAAATATTTGAAATTCCTGTTAGTCAAAAACTTTTACATTTTACATTGCGTTTACACTTTTGTTCAATGTGTTTTAAAATCTGGTCATGGACCCCCTGCAGTACCCCGGCCCCTGGTTTAGGAACCCATGCTCTAAACCACTGTGACATCATTGACATGAGTGTGAACATTATCCAGTCCCTCTGCTTAGCTCACACATTCTTCTCCATATCAGACAGCTGTGTCCCCCTTCAGAGCCATGTTTGTTCTTCGTTCTCTTCGCCTCTTATCTACAGCTCCACAGTAAGAGCTAGTCAAACACACACACACAGCCAGTTACGCCTTCTCCCACCCCTTGGTTATTCCCCTTGGTGCCAGTTTGTGCCCTTCCTCCAAATTTTTGCCATGGTTTCACTTTTCAAGCTGTCCTTGAGCTTGGTGATGTCAAGTGCACTACTTCAGAATGCAGCAAATGTGCAGAATATGATTCAAAGTGTCTGGGAGTTGGCTGATCATAGCCCTTCTGATGGCCTTTAGAAGTCAATGTGCAGCCCAGGGGGTAACACTCATAACATAGTGGCCTTTATTGGCAAATGTGTTTCTTGTGCACAGGATCATACAGGGGTGATTGTATTGAAGCGGGTTAATGTGCAGCCAGGTCAGACACTATACAGCTAACTTCACTAATTACTTAATAAATCATATGCAATTTGGGTAATGTAGCATTTGGCTAAACAATTAAGCAATCCAGGCTAATTATACTGTCTGTTCGTCTGTCTGACAGGGAAGAAGAACTCCATCCTCCAGCACAAGGTGCAGCATGACCTGAGTTCTGGCGTCTTGAACTACCAGGAGAACGAGATTATCCAGCAGATTGTGCAGCATGACAGAGACATGGCCACCTGCGCACACCTCCTCCAAAACGTTCCGCCGGCTCAGCCTCCATCTCCAGGGCACACCCCTGTCATCTGGGCTCCTCTCATCCAGGCCCCCCTGCAGGCAGCCGCCGCCACCACCTCAGTGGCCATCGCCCTGACGCATCACCCCCACCTCCCGCACCTTCCTGCCACGCTCTTCCGCCCGCCTGTCACGGTCCTGGGTTCCAGAAACCTCCAGGATCCTCCCCCTGGTCGGCTAAAAAAGTTTCACACAGTGGCTCCCGGTTCCTCCATGGGACCTGGATCCACTGGGCCTGACTCCCCCTCCAGTACCCCATCTAAACTGCACTGTTCTGGGGTAGACACACCGCTGCTGGCCTCATTTCGGGCCTTCCACATGACTCAGGGGTCAGGGCCAACCAGCTCCAGCAAACAGGTGTCCAGTGGCAATGGAACATCTGCCTTTCCCTTTGGGCCATTCTCGACCTCTGGGGGCTCTCCGACCCACACCGTGGCCCAGAGCACGGCCCAGCTCCACGCACAGCCCCAGACGCAGCAGCCCTTCCGCTGCACCACTCCGCCTCTCACAGCCGTCTTTCAGCAGGGAGTCCTGGGGACAGGGACAGCTGGAGGGAATGCAGGGGGTGCTACAGGTTGGTCTTCAGCAGGAGCTGCCACAGGTGAAATAGGAGGTGCTGAGGGGTCCAAGAGTGGGGCAATAAGAAGAGTCACTGGTTGGAGTAGAAGTGGGTCCACTGAAGGTTATTCCACTGGAGGGTACTCTGCCGGGGCTAGTGGAGGGTACTCTGCAGGGGCTAGTGGAGGGTACTCTGCAGGGGCAACTGTAACTCATATAGGGGCTGTGGGAGGGCATGTAGGAGGAGCAATAGGTGGGGCTATAACAGGTGGCTTTCTGAGTAGCTCTGGATGTAATATCAGCCCCTTGTCATCTGGTTCAGCCAGCCACATGCAGCCCAGTGAGCTGCACCACAGCCAGCCTCCACCCAAGCCTTCGCAGGTCGGCTCCTTGCAGCAATTTGCTGGCGGGGGCAGGACTCCTGGTGGACTCTACCCCACCCCTTCTCCAGGATCCCCATGCTCTTCCACCCAGCCACCCTCAGAGGAGTCCTCATCTTTCCTGACCCAGTTCAGCCTGGCAGGCCTTCAGTCTGGCCTGGTGCCTCAGCTGTCCCTGGAGAGGTCGGCCCTGGCCTCACTGGCCCAGTATGGTTCTGCTAATGCCTCGCCCTGCTACACCCCGCTGGCACCCAGCCCCACGGTCCAAAGCCCCGTCACAGGGAGGACTTTCCACTACAGTGACCCCTCTAGTGCCACGGGGTCCCACAGCTCTCTGCTGATGCCCCAGTCCTCCCTCCCATCTCAGCTCCCCAGTCAGCAGAACCCATCCGGACAAGAGTCTCCACTGGGGTCGGGCCGCTTCTCTGAGGATATGAAACTGCTTTCCACGTCTCACTCGTCTCTGCCCCAGCAGGTAGCCGAGGCCATGGGATACTCCTCTCTGCCGCCGCGCTCCTCACCAATGTGCTCCTCGCTCCCACGCTGCTCGCCCCCACGCTCCTCCCTTCAGCCAGGATGCTGCCTCTCCTCGCCCTACTCCTCACCCACCATGGTGCCCACACCTTGCACCTCGGTGACAGGGCACGTGACTCCTCCTGTCCCGGCCCAGATGTCTCCAGGACACTTGCAGCACCAGACTCGGCCCATGGTCGCCTCTCCGGCACTGCCTCCAAGGAAAGGCTCCACTAGCCACTCTGAACTAGAACCTGTCCGCTCCAAACTCCCCTCTAATTTGTGAGGTTTGATCGCACCCTCCATGCACTAGCACCCGAACAATCTTCCTCCGTTGTCTTCTTTTCCCCCCTTCTTTTCCCTAGGCTTTACTGTGTTGTCATTATCATTTCCAATTAATATTACTGTGATTTAAAAGGTAATGCTTAACCAGGTAACTTTAGCACTCAACACTACTAATATATATTGATTTTTGATTTGTTCTCTACAATTTTTTTATTCATACGTATACGCATAGAAATATATTTAAAATATATGTTAACCAAGGGTTAGGAGGGTGTGAACAAAAATTATATCCATTTAAGCGATGCTTATTACTTTGTTTCTAACTATGCCAAATTCACTTGACAGAATTTGGTCAGATATGGACAATACACTAGTACTTTTTAGCAGGAATCTATGCACTAATACCTGCATGTATAGATGCTTTTCTGTGTGTTTCAAAAGAACAGAATCTACCTTTTTAGAGGAAAATACATGCTTGAATATGAGCAGACTGACTTTTTGTGTCACTCCATTCAGGGTCACATATTGTTGATCCGTCTATTGTCTATTAGATTAGACTGATGTGGCCACTCTAAAGACTTTCACAAGAGATTTTAGGAAACCAAAAAGACTTTCCTTTGAAGTGATAAATCCACCTCCTCTATGTTTGTTTTTTACCAGTGTATTGTAGTAATATTGGGGGTGACAGGTGGACTACAGGCCCCTCCCAGTGTTGAGACATAAAGTAGGATGTTAGTGACAGACAACCCTGTCCTAACAAATTCACTTTGTCTTCCAAGCTTGTCATGCCGCAAATGTTTTGGAGGAGAAGGACAAGTTAAGCCCTGCAATCTGTGCGCTAGTGGATCGAGTGTGTGTGGGTTTGTGTGTGTGTGTTTGTGTGTGGGAGAGGAAGAAGGAGTGGCCTAATGCAAGGCAATATCTTGCCAGACGGACCAAGAGGAGTTTTGCCTTTTCACAAAACTAGGACTTCCATCCCAGACTTCATACATCCTTTCACTTGCTCTACATTAGAAACAGACTACAATCAGTAGTGGGCCCAGGGCCATCAGTCACACAAACAGATGCTGTAGCAAAAGAACTGGAAATAGACACGTTGGACATCAGCACTGAACTGTTTCATTGTGATGCTATCAGATAGGAGAGCAGCTCGATAGAACATAAAACTTCACACGCTTGTTACTGGTGCATTAATACCGATAGCTGCTATAAGGTCAACACAGACGTTCTCCCACGTTGAATGCCAGTGTTGAGTTGAACATGTTGAATGTATGCACATTTAATTTACAATTGTTTAGAAATAAATGTGGGTTATGCAGTTTGATGTCGAGGTACAAAAACGGAATCCAAGTGGGCAAAACTGTGTGGAATTACGTTTTTAACATTTCATAATTTTAGCCAAATCCTATGATATCATGTCAACCAGCTTTGCCTTCTAGGATGTTAAACCTTTATGTTATGGTAGCTAGGTACAGGAAGCAGTAATCCAGCTCTGTCCACGGTCCATGTTAGGAGAAGTTCCTTGTCTTCAGACACGTGTCCCTTACAACAACACCCTTATGACCAGACACATTTACATTTACACGGCAGCAAAAACGAAAGCAGACAGGACCATACATGTACAATACATACAGTACAAACAGAATGCAGTAGTTATTTCATTGAACCTGGACACAGTACGATTTCTAATGACTAAAGGGCTTTGAAAATGAGTTTGCTTCCGTTGGAGTGATTGCAGATCATTGGTTCATTATTGTTCAATGTCCCTTTGACTCTAATGGATTTACTGTTGTTGTTTTTACATCACGTCTTTGTCTGCAGCGAGGAACTCTAGAAATCTCTGGAATATGTATTCACTATCAGTGTCTTCTGACATCTGGCACATGCCTCCCTGACAGGCCAGCTGACAGTGGGAAACCCACAGACATCCCCACAGACGGAGAGAGGAACGGGTAGCGTTGGGAGAGCCAGCAGCATGACTGCCAGTAAACACAGTGAAGTTCTCAGCTTCACTGGAGGAATATTAATGCGTGCAGTCGGCAGAGTGCAGTGGACTGTTTCACACATCTAAACAAAACCAACTTCAACCGCTTTGATTATTTTCCAGTCCAATTACCATATTACCTAATTAGAAAAATTGGGAAATGTGACTACTTTGATCTGGGTTTGAACAGCCAGTGGTTGAGACAGAAGCATAAATGTGAGGAGACACTGATGTATTAAAGGAATGATGTGGTCGGACAGACAGCCAGGGAATGACAGGTAGGGCAGCACCATTCTGTGTCCTCAGCAAAACAGGGGGCTGTTTCTTGGGGGCTGTTTCACCTACCTTCTAATTGTTCCTAATCAATGGCAGGTTTCTGGGTTGTTGGTAGAAGGTATCTTTTAAGTGCTTCATAGGTACTGTATGGCTCCATCCTAACATGTTGTGCCAGAGTGGATGCTTGAGAGGGATGTATGTCTAAATAAGGGAGGCACAAGAGCGAAAGGCACAGAACAGGGATCCATTAGCTGCGTGTGGACCTGGAAGAGCCAGCCATTATCCCAGATAAGGAGGTTCATATCGTATCAGGGCATCCAGTCTGTCGCTGCCACTCAGGGAGCTGTCACGTGTGAATTGATATGACTGTCTCTCGTCTGGTCACACCTCACTAACAGTGCACAGTCTGGTCTCACTCCCATGATATTTAGTCTTTAACAGGATGGTGTTGTCTTTCAAATGCTATTAAATCTACATTGTATAGGTTGTTCTTAATGATATGTATTGGGAATTAAAGTTAAAAAGGCATAGCATTTTTATTGCATATCATATTCCAGATTCCATCCACACTGATAAAAAATCCGTACAAAATTAGAAAATGTCCTGGTAATTATTTGCCTGTACAATTTTCCATTATTTTACAGACCATTCTATGAAAGTAATAACAGCTAGTGTAATGTATAAACAGTGATTGTCAGTTATTTGACAGAATGATCACTCCGGAGTGATAGTTTTCATCTATTAACAGACATTCACTGAGTTTATACATTACATTATCTGTTATGACTTTGAAGGAACAGTCTGTAAAATATTGGAAATTCTAATTGTACTGGCAAAATATGTCCATTACATTCTCTGTTTTCTTTACAGATTTTTTTTTACAGTGCATGAAGACGATCTATAGGAGACAATAGAGCTAATGGATAGTAAAATGGTGAATATGGGTTGAAATCTGGGAACGTTGGAGTCATCTATCCAGTATGGAAAGATGGATGTACTGTGAACTGCCAGAGACTGCATTATGAAGGACATATCTAGGACACTGAGAACAGGGCGTCTTAAGACGATTCAGTCCAAGTACAAACCAGCCCTCTATTGTTAATTCATTGCAGGAAAGACAGGCAGGCATACTTGGCTGTGGTCATTCTGTAATTCAGTAAAAACAGACCAAATGAGTTTAGTGTGGAACAGCATTTATTTCTTGTTTTTGTCTGTGTCCTTCCCGCCCTCCGCCTGCATGTCATTGTGTTCACGTCTGTCCAGATGACTGCAGTGCTCTGGCCTCAGACTGGCCAGGCGGGGGAGCCAGCAGGAACAGTATTCTCTCATCCATCCCGGAGCTTGTCTGTATTGGAGACTTGGAGAAGCTCCACCTGGCATACCAGCAGCTTCTCGTATTCACAGCGCTCTCTGTAGTACAACACATTTTTATTCCATTTGGGCCGCTCCCAATTTACGAACCTAATCTTTGTCTCCCTACTCTGCTTTGTGCTGTGTTACTGGGCTGTAAATACGGCTGGGGGAATCCAGTGATGCACAGTGAAATGAAATCATCTGCTGCCATTTAGGATTGGATGAATCAGGCGTAGAATTGAACCTGCAATTTCAGAGATGCCGTCATTACTCATTCATAGCCAAAGATTGTTAACCTTCAGTGGATTCACCGTCCCAGCACACATACACGTTGGAGACGGACACATTTAGCAAGGCATTTGAAATAGGGCAATCATTGTGGTTGAAACTGCTGCTTATTTCAGGGCATAACACAGCTGACCTGTTTCCCCCCTACTTCGGTCAGGTAGAATGCCATGATATATGATGAAAGTATGTTGCTGAGAGCTGTAGGTTCAAGCCAGATATGGCCCAGTTTAGTGCTAGTATGTAGCACAACTAGCGTCAGAGCCCAGGATGACTGGAATGCATGAGTGTGCAATTCAGGACCGCATCACCTAGCAACAGAGAGGCGTCATGGGTGTTAGTAGGACATGGCTGCTTTGGAGAAAACCCTTGGGTGCTCGTCACTGGCCGACAGGGAAGGCACACACGGAGTAGAGATGACAGTTCTCTTACACTAGCTGTCTTTGTATGTCACATACTCCAATATTGGGAACATATGTCAATGGATATTTACATAGACAGATTTATATATTTCCATAGGACCTATTTATATTTCAGTATTTATTTTAGACTCTTTGAGTAATGTCATCACCATAACAGATAATGATAAGCAATGTTCACCAAACTGTGTGTATGTACAGATTCGTACCATAATTTAAAAAAAGGTAGGTTTTTTAAAGAAACATATCATTTGCGTTGTATGATATCTTTATGACTTTGGTCATGGGCAGGATTGGGACATTGTGGTGCAGAACATATCGTTCTATCAGAAGGCTTTTTTCTTTTCAGTAACCGCAGTGACTGTTCTACAGCTTACAACCAGACATCTCTGGGGAGGATATTTAGATTGCTTTGCTATTCATCAATGGATATTCATATATTTTTTTCTGTGTTTAAAATGGGAATGATTGGAAACAGCAATAAGAAAGATGTACAGGTATGGTGCGACTGGCAGTGTTTATCAGACATTGTGCCATCCGCACGCCCAGCGCTGTCCCAGAACAATAATGTGGCTCATGGTGGGTGAATGGAGAAAAATGGGTTGTCAATAAGCACACATATATTTAAAAGGTATCAAATAAAATATAAGAAAACCACTGCCTTGAGTTTTTTTTCTATAGTTTTCATTCAGTGTTTGTTGTGAATTATGTCAGTATGAAAAAAACATAGCACTTGGTTTGGGGTTAATTCCACAAATTTATTTGACTTTAATTTCCTCTTTAAAATTAATTCATTTGATTTTATAGATAATTCAATTCTTCTCAATTCCAATGTTTGGTAAATCCAATCATTGAAATTTAACCCACAGACCTGCCATTGCAAGCAATTTCATCTCCAATGTTAAAACTTACATTTTAATTTCAATTTAAACACTATAATTTCAATAGCATGTATTTGAATTCAATGTAGATTTTAACAGTAAAATTAACCTAACAGAATTGAATTCTACAATGGATTTTGAAGTTCTAATGAAACTGATATTCACCCCAACTCTGGCTTGTACACAATAATATACCGCGTAGCAGACATACCCATCACAACTCTCACACTCTTCTGCCCTAACCCTCTCTCTCTCTCTCTCAAACGTACACACTCATGCTCGCAGGCAGACAGGTATTGAAGACAGGTGAAGCTGCTCAGAATGCTGTGCTACATGAAACAAAGGGGGACAGTCTGCCCTGCATGCACCAAGCCATCTGTTTCATTAGAATTCCCCCTTGAGTTAACCTTCCCTTGGAGGGAAGGAAGGAGTGTGGGAAGAATAGGGCAACTCATTGAAAGTGAAGGCCTTTGTTTTAGATGGTCTATTGTAATTACACTGAATTCTCATCTTGTGACAAGCACCTGCTGAGATGAGTGTGCAGAGATTGGCGTGTGCACGCCCACCATCCCCATGTTTTAGAATGAGACCATCCTTTGCACAGCCAGCCAGATGAACCAACTAACAGCAAGTGACAAGTACCACTCTCTTGTTCGCCCACTGTGTACAGTGGGGCTGATCACAGAGACCAAGGTGACATCCAGCTGCCTGTTGACCCAGCGGCTTTGGCCTAGTGTGCTGACCACAAATGCTCCACATCATCAGGGATGATCTGTTGTGGATCTCCTCGGGTCAAACCCAACAGTAATTTCCCCAAGCGTTGCTGTATGCGTCCACGTCTGCAAGCGTCAAGGGGCTGTTTCTCTAAAGCATCCTTCTTTTCCAGATGACAATTTAGAATCTTTTTCTCCAATCAGTCAGGGGCAGTGATTAGGGTTTGTCTCGTACAGAAATGTTTATGTTTTTCATCGTGGCATTTCAGGGCATCAGAGGAAGAGCGATGAAACGTAGAAGTATTCCAAAGGTCTAAAAGCTATGCTTTAACTCTGCTCAATATCAAATGGAGTAGCCTGACATACATTTATTCCGCAAAACTCATCATCGTAAGTTTAAGAATCTTTTATTTCTGATAGATTGCCAACATCCCTGTGTTGAAAGAGAACCCTGGCTTTGGGTGGCCGACTCATCCTTCATCTTCTCACGCTTGTGCTGCAGCATGCCAGCCTATGTTTTGGCAGCTCCAATCGTAGAGCACTCAGAAATACAGAGTAACTACTGCACATCCGTATTACTGCTCCTGCCCCCACCCACCCAAAAAAATGTCCAACCACCAAAGCCGTATGACATCTGCCAGCTTGTTCAAAATATTGTCAAATGGCCAACTTAGCAATCCTCTAGCTTCTGCTGCACATGGCTGAACGTTTCTCATTTATCTGTGTCTGTGTTTGTTTCGTCGCTTTGCTCCCTAGAGCATGATGACTCAAGAAGGCATATGCAGGGAAACCTGTGCATTAAGATGGCCACGGGTCTTCAAACCTGATCCACATTGAATACAAGAATTGTGTCCAAGATGGGCACTTGTCTGCCCTATTTACAAATCAGCACTGGACAAGACAGGTAATAACTGGACTATTTTTCAGTAGGTTCACTTTAGGGGACAAGTATCTTCTGGTATCTATTTGATGGGTGCTGCTTCGGGAGTTGTATGCTATTTAACGTGAGCATCAATAAGAGCTTGAAATCATGCCGTATTTGATGTGCTATTGTAGAATAGGGTTTTACTTAGCTGTAGTACAGGCTTTAGAGGTTTGAATAGATGAAGAAAACAGGCCTGTGTTTTAATTTGAATGTCCTAGAGGAGGAGTTTGGCAGCCGTAGCATTATGGAGCATGAAAGACTGCTTCAACCATACTCCCATAAGTGGCAGCAACATGAAGACTTGCTTCTCAAATCATCAGCCTTGTACAGTATATGCTATCTGTCTGTGCCAGTGGAGGCTTGTGACTTAAAACATTGAGGAGGATAAGAGAATTGCGGTTTAGTGGTCTACCATGCAGACATGTTAAATAATCTAAGACAAATTATTTAATTTGAAACATTTATTGAAAGCATGCTGACAAGCAGAAACATTTGCAGTGGTCCCAGAAATACATGAAGACTAATTTTCAAAGAGTCTTTTTTTACTGATGAGTGCCGTGCAACCCTAGATGGTTCAGATGGACAGAGTAATGGATAGTTGGTGGATGGCCACCATGTCCCAATAAGGCTGTGACATCAACAAGGTGGCGGAGTCGTGTTTTGGACCGGAATCATGGGGAGAGAGCTGGTAGGCCCCTTTAAGGTGTGCAGGTTTTTTCATTACTTTGCCGGCCCCTTTAGGGTCCCTGAAGGTGTGAAAATGACCTCAGCAAACTATATAGAGTTTCTGACTGACCACTTCCTTCCATGGTACAAAAAGAAGAACCGTGCCTTCCGTAACAAAATCATCTTCATGCATGACAATGCACCATCTCATGCTGCAAAGAATACCTCTTTGTCATTGGCTGCTATGGGCATAAAAGGAGAGAAACCCATGGTGTGGCCCTGATCCTCCCTTGACCTCAACCCTATTGAGAACCTTTGGAGCATCCTCAAGCAAAAGATCTATGGGGGTTTGGAGGCAGTTCACATCAAAACAGCAGATCTGTGAGGCTATCCTGACATCCTGCAAAGAAATCCAAGCAGAAACTCTCCATAAACTCACAAGTTCAATGGATGCAAAAATTGTGAAGGTGATATCAAAGAAGGGGTCCTATGTTAACATGTAACTTGCCTTGTTAAGTTTTGTTTGATTGAAATAGCATTTGATTTCAGTAAATATGACCTCATAATGCTGCAAATTCAACAATTGACCATTTTCCGTCTTTACAACCTATAAATTGTTTTGAAACTCTGTTGTGCATAATAATTTGGAAAAGTACAGCTAGAGTTTTGTATTTTTTTTTAAAAATACTGTTTTCATTGGGTGGTTTGTTCAATGAAATTCGACTTATATCCTAACAGTTGGTGACTTAAAATTATACTGACTGTCATTTGCATCGACTATTTAGGAAAATAGGATATAATTTGCATAATAATTTAGAATGCGGTGTATCAGTAAAATCCACAATGGAATGGGCTGTTTGTATTAGGTGTAGTAGTATGCAAGAAATGCTCATCATAGATACTGTAACTAGTATTTAAAAAGAACTCCACTCTTTCCCTAGATCACAGTTGTTAAACCAGTTCCACAGAGGGCCTAGTGTATGCTGGTTGTTGGTCTTTCCCTTCAATTAGTGCTAAATTAGGACCTACGTAGACTGCCAGGTGAGGGGAGATCCTAAACAATCAGTGACCTGATCATCAGTTTGGTACAAGTTAAAAGCTAAAACCTGCAAACACTAGGCCCTCTGTGGAACAAGTTTGACAACAGTGATCTAGATTAAACAGTTATGCAGCAAGTGGCAGTTTTGATTTCACATTTGATTTAAGAAGACCAAGGCATTATGGTCAGTGAATACCTCAACAGGCTTGGCACTGAAACCAACATGAACTTCAAAGAACTGCAGTGCTAACAGTAACACCAAGGTCTCCTGTTCAACAGTAGAATATCTGGTCTGACAAGGGTTAACCCTCCGGGAGAAGAAACACACCAGATGGTCAACTCCCTTATCGTTTTCCTGTAGGAGCACCATACTGGCATCCACCTCTAATTTAAAAGTTTTGTTAAAATTTGGAGCTGGAAGAACTGGAGCAGAACTTAACAAAATGATGCCAACTCAAAGGCACTTTGGCACTCAGCCATCCATTCAAAGGGTACCTTTGGGCTGATCAAACTGGTTAGCGGAGCCACTACACACTAAAGATGATGTTCTGTAATATCCTACCATGCCTATGAATCACCATAACTGGTGGTGAGTAGTAGGTACTAGGTACTGAGTAATAGCCTCCACTTCGCTAGCCACAGTTCCAAGAGGCTAGGCTCGGAAGTTGAAGCTTCTATGGGGAGATTCTGAGGCTAACAAGGGCATGATCTTCATTAGCATTTCATAGATTCCCATTCATTTTAGGGTCATTTTGACAATTAATAAATTTACATCTGAAATGTTTAAAGACTTTAATTGTCTATTGTTTATTTCTAAAGAAAATGGACAATGTATAAAAAGCTCCATTACCTTGTATCTCATGTTATGGCCCTGTAGCACCTGTCTTTGTGAAAACATGCTAACTGTTGTGTCATAACCACGCAACTTTCTGTTGCACAGTAGAGAAATTGCTGTATATTCCAGGAGAAGCTCGCAGGCAATCGGAAGATGTGGAGGCATACAGTCAAGAGAGGAGCCATGAAAAGCATCAGAATAAAATATTTCAGCAACGTTTTGATGGATTGGAAATACTTTCTACTCATGCTCTCCGTCTCCACAAGAAGCAAGATTCGGAATGATTCAAATTTGTCTTGGCACGGCTATGAGAAGAATTACAACTTTCAGAGACGTTGCTCACATCACATCTACGTCGTCGTGCTCACCTTGAGGCTGTGCAGTTTGTTCGGCTACTACCGGAAAAGTGCTTCTAATTGGCTTCACTTGGTCTCTGTAGAAGTGAATGGCGTGGCTCGGTCCATTCTGTATACTGTCATTGCACAGGACGCACCAGTCCCTGCCCCTCTTCCTTTCCCAAATTGGTCACAGTAGCTTTACCAAATTCACACTGTGTTCAGCCCAAGTGGAAGAGTAGATCACCAAATCATCCAGGTAAGCAGTACAATTGTTCACTCCAGCAAGCACCTTATTAACCAATCTCTGAAATGTAGCTTGACAAACGCCATAACCATACAGTGTAGAAACTGGTCAGGTGTTACAAATAATTATGTTTATGTTTAGAGCTTTATTAATCCCCATGGGGCCATTAGTTTTAACTTTCATGGTGCTTCACATATAACACAAAAAACAAAGTAAACATAAAAAATAGTCAACTAAATTTATTACATAAATAGATTGCTTCAGGCACAAATGTAAATTTATATTGATTTGTAGAACTTCTAATTGCCCTTAAACGTCACCCTAGGGGTATCCACTCAAAGTCCAAGTGTGTGCTCTCTCCTATTATCCTATGAGCCATCCTTAGCAACTGCTGTTTATAGTAAGATGTAAGACTTTGGGAATTAAGGGAACACCCATAATTTAAATGGATTGATTTTTTAATTATTAGGAAAACTCAAGGTATCCTTAAAACTTGTCATCTCATCAACAACAAAGGAGGTATCCAAATGAGAAAGAAAATCATTAAACTCTTCAGATGACCAGGAAAGTAGTCATTTTAGAATTAAATTAGTGTCATAATTTCCAGTTGGTACATGTTGATTTGGTAATAATG